>CAXKVX010001068.1:0-273792 GCA_964058865.1 Eleocharis quinqueflora
GTAAATCCAAACTTTACCTCAAAAGAAATTCAAAGAATTGAAATTGATGAAAAACAGAATCCTGATGCAATGCACCTCAAGGTGAAGTTGTTGAACCCACCAGATAGAGGAGGTATAGGGAAACTACGACCTCTGATGTGTGGAAGCATTTCAAAAAGGGTCCAGGTAGAACTGATGGCTTTTATGATGTTGTGTTCATTTATTAAGGAGCAATTTAATATGATGGGGGAATCAAAGGGGCACTAGCTCTTTGAAGCACCATTACGAGAAAGCATGCAAGAAAGTGCCAAAGTCAAAGAGGCATAAACCTAATGCCTTACAAAGACTGTTGCAGACTGACAATGCTACAGGTAACTCAATTATTAGTTGTGGATAAACATGATGATTGCAATGCTAACTTAATTTGTTTTTTGTTTAATTGATGCAGCACCTATGCTTACTGCATGGGAATTTGATCAAATGAGAGGTAGAAAAGACTTTGTCAGAATACATGAATATTTCTTTAATTGTGTAAACCCCCACTTTCTGAGGGAATTTTCAAGAGACTTGTAGCCTTGTTTTAAAATGATATCAAGGAACACACTAAAGACATATAGTCTTAATATTTATGCAGAGAAAAATGTTAGCTTGTATGATCTGTGCATGCTTTTGTTACGTGCATGAGATGCAAAAAAAATTTTCATGCAACTCAATTTAAATCTCTAGGATCATGTGTATAAAATCCGAATCTAACAAAGTTGTGAATTTGTGTACCTTACTTGATATTTGTGTTCCACAAGTGCACCCAAGGAGCACCCAGCTGCACCCGAGCCGCACCCAACTGCACCCAGTCGCATCTAAGACCGCACCCAACCGATCAAACCTATTAAAATAATAGGGTGCACCATGTGGCGCATTCGATACGCACCGGTGCCGCACCTGCACCCGATAAGCACCCGATACCGATTCTTCTGGGTATTGGAAGAATCGGGGTCACATAGCTTGATATTGTAACAAAGCGGGCAGATTTCCCTTTCGTAGAGGTTGCTCGCGTCTTCACGAATCAACTACAAGGATGTCGATTCTCATCTCGTCTCACGAAAGCTTATAAAACGTGAAGCCTCTATCACGTGCACTTTGACGAGTTGAAGCAATGTTGCTAGACCTTTCAAGAGAACGAAAATTTTGTAGTCTCATTTTTCTTCTCAACATATGAAAGGATAATGAATTTTATTTAATTTGAATTGAATTCTCTTTTTATTTTTCTCCTCTTTTATTCTCACGTACCAAGAGAGAGAGAAATAATATCAAGATGGTTATATATCTTTCAGATATAAACACTTTATGCGACATTAAATAGAAGCATTATTGTCCCCTTTAATCTTGCACAGAAATGAAAGATTATACCTTTTCATTTCCAAAAAAATTATCATGGCATTCAAGATGAATTATGCACAAATTCAATTCCATATAAATGACCATGCACATAGTAATGAGATGGAGATATTATGCACAAACTTAATTGCATATAAATGCCTATACGCATATTAATGAGCTTATTTATGAGGGAAAGTGGGTGAGTGGGTAGTTATTGTTCAAAAGTCATTACATGTCATTCACTTCTATCTCTGTAAATTAATATCCTCTCGTAGGCTTAGGCTCATCCTGAGTCCAACTATATCTCATCCATATTTGGGCCTCACTTAAATTGATCCAATTCAAATATAATTAATCATGCCCCGCATAATTAATTATTCTACACTTCAACTTGTCAAATAGAGTGACCCAGTAGGATCTATTTCATGATCAGTAATAAATTAATAAATACTAATTATAAGTCATAATTGGCATCTAGTAATGTATTATGACCACCCGATCAAACACAGACAAATCGTGATCATTTGTTCTTTTGTATTAATTCATTTGTCACATAATATCCATTGGTTGATAAGCATAGAAATGTGTCATCCTTGACCATTAACCATTTTCTTGATTCTCAGTGCATAATTATTATATATATCATCTCATGATCACAAGTGTATGCATAACAATTATCACTACATCAAGGGGCCCAGAGATATCACCAATTTCATATGAAAATGAGACGGACAAATATATCCTATTGACTATCCATAACTTCTAGCATAATTCACATATATCATGAAATTATCTTTATAGTCTTCGATTAAAAGCATCGTTTGATAATCGCACAAAATATACATTAATTATGCAGAATTATGATATCTCAGATAATATAATCAATACTAATTTATGACTTTGTTGATGGCACAAACATAATCTCTACAACAAGTTAAGGTAGGTCATGTCCAATGTCACGTATCCTGTATATGTATATTTATGTGATTAAACAGATACTTCGTATTAGTGATCTGTAAAACATGATCACACATTAATCCACATACTAGTCTATATATATAATCATTCAGTATTACATGCTAATGATATCAGACTAGGGACAATTTAGAGTTTTGATAACCAATCATAGAGTTTCACAATTCAAATCCTCAGCTCAAATGATTCGTGAAATATCCAAAACTCAAGGAAAATGATATAAATTATCCAATGCATAAAAATAAAAAGAGTACCATCACAAATGATTGGTCCTTTAGATCACTATACTAACAATCTGTTTGGTAAGTTAGATTGTAGATTTAGCTTTACTAGTGACTTGTGGGCAAACAAGAGTAGAGAGAGGTTTCATGGCCCTTACATGACACTTCCTTGATGACAATTGGTAGTTAAGAACAAGAGTTGTCACATTTACACATTTGCTCAGTCCACACACTAGTAAGCACATTGCTGATGGCATCTATGAGAAACTTGTTTTATGGAATATGGATAAAAATGCTTTATTCCTTGTGCTTGATAGTAGTAGTGCCAATGATGCTTGCATCAAGAAGATGTTTAGTGGCACACCAATTAAAAAATCACTTTATGTTGATGGAGGAATCTTCCATTAGAGGTGTGACTGCCATATCTTAAACCTAATAGTGCAATATAGACTAGCTGTATTGGATGATGAGATACAGTCCATTCACATGACGATGAAGTACATTCGTCATTCGAAAGCAAGAATGGAGACATTTATGTGGCAACATCTCAGATGGATCATATTTAATTAATTTTACTTACAATTTCCTTAGTCTTGTTTCGTTACTAATTATATTTATACATTTTCAATATCAGGTTAAGGCCCCAAATAAAAAACATGCCTGGGATGTCCAGACAAGGTGGAATTTCACATATATGATGTTGGAGCTATCTTTTCATCTCAGAGAGGCAATTAAAAGATTTGCTACTCTAGATAAGAGGTACGTTCTACTCCCATTTGAACTTAATTGGGAGAAATGAAGGCTCTACTTGAGTGCTTGAAAACTTTTTATGATGCTACAATAAAATTGAGTGGGACCAAGTATCCAACACTGAACTTGTTCTTTCCTGAGTTCTGTGAGGTTTTTATTTTACCATTAAGAACATGTGCACTAGTACATACCCATTCATAGTTTAGATGGGTTTAGACATGTTTGGCCCAATGGGAGTATGTTGTTAGCAATTGCTTGTGTGCTTGATCCTAGATCAAAATTTGTTGTTGTTGAATATTAATTATATTGATAAAATGTATCCTGAGGACAGTGCCACATTCGTTACAAAGCTTGAATCATTGCATGAATGCATCATTCAAGGAATATGTGGAGGCACACTCAAGGTTGTCACAAAGTCAAGCACAACAAATTAGGTACTGATCTGAACTTAAATAGTTACTTTATTGTGTTTCATTTTAATCTTTAAGTTCAATTTTGATTTACATTAACATGCTAACTATTTAATAGGCAAACTGCTAGTGCATCAGCTAGAGTAAGTGACACAAGGGCTGGATTAAAGAATTTATGAAGGGTAAGAAGATGTATGATCATAAAAAACCATAGTTAGAGGAATATCTAGCTGATGCATTAGATGAAACCAGCTTGGATGTTAAATTTGACATCTTGTCATGATAGAAACTATAGTCACCAAAGTATCTTGTGTTTGCAATCCTGAACATCCGGATTGTCCCATTCTTTATAGTTGCATCCGAGTCTACCTTTAGTACTAGTGGTAGAAATCACAATCCATTCATGAGCTCTTTAAATGATGAAAGTGTTGAGGCTATAATATGTGCTCAAGACTGATTGAGAGCTTTAATGGTCGGTACATTCTCTCATACTATATTTATATATCAATCTCTCTTTTATATAAACTGAGTCTACTTTTTATTCTTGTTATATGTTCAGAAAATGGTGGGACATTTTGTGAGGCATTATGGTCCATTGATGGAGCGACACCGGATGATGGTGTATGTACTAGTGGACCATGAGGAGTTGGCAGAGTTTTGAACTTAAGGATTTGTCAGTATACTAATTTGGACCCTTTGATGTTTGGTAGACTTGATAGTTGCATAGATTGTAATGTAAGCTGTATGTAGGTTGTGGTTGAAGCCTTAAATTGTGTTAATTCTTTGGTTTTTTGGATCTCAAGCAGTGAGTTTCAATGATGATAATTGTGTTTATTTATTTTTTTTAATTAGTCATTGGCTGAGATTGGTAAATATTTGAGAAATAGCTTGAGATATGGATTGAGTTCAAAATAGTTAGTGTGCCATTTTCTACATTTTGGTCTAATTTGTGTATGTTTAATACATATTATGTATTTGTGTGTTTTGTTCAGTTTAATGCAAAGTTGTGAACTTGTGATTTGTGAATGACATGATCAGTATTTATTAGAATTCATGTATTGAATGCATTTGTGATTTAAAAAAAAAATTCAGATTTTTTCGAACCACAAGTTCATAACTTAATGTTTTTGACGTGTTTTTCGTTTTTAACGTTTACTCAAACGAAATGATAAACGGAAACAAATTCTCTGACGTCTATTTAGCAAAACGTTCAACAACAAAATATTTCTTGCACTTAACGAAACGTCAAACGAAAAAGCTCATTCCATTTGCATTTGTCACGTTTGACAGACCTAACTTAGAGAGTCTAATTAATTAAAGAGAAAAAAAAAGAGCTTAATGATTGATCTTTCGACGTAAATTAGTCTCGAGCGCAGGCCGGAATTGCTATAGAAGGTCATTCTTTTATCATTTGTAAAGAACGGCCTTATACTATCCCATTTGTAAGAGAGATATTGGGCTTAAATAAAAAAGAGAGAGATATTGGGCCCCATATAAACACTGGATTTGGGCCGTATTTAGCCGTTTGTAGAGAAATCAATTTTAATTGCGCCGCTTCTTCTTTCATAGTATATATACTCTCCCTCCATTTTGAATTTTGGATAGCGCATTCCACTTCTCGCCTCCCTTACAACGCCATTTAGTGCTTCTAACTTCAATCGGAGAAATAGCTCGCGATTTAGAGAATGCGAACTCGATTTCTCGGAGCGGATTATTTCTTCTTCAAATCTACGGATCAAACCCTAGCGGATTCTCTCTTTACTCCGCTTTACCTTCCTGCTCCCGATCTATTCGATCCAGATCCTGAGCGAGATTTTGGAAACCAAAGCTTCATTGCCTGTGATGAAATCAGACTAGAATCTAACTTCGGTGGACTTCTTTCGATCAATAAAGCACTTTCTGGTCTATTTTCTGACTTAATTCCTCAGTTTCACGAAGTTGAAGCAGTAGATCAGAATGCTCTCTCAGAGAAGGTTATCTATACCATAAAATATTTAATTTGAATCAAGTAACTTGATCTAGACTGTTTTTAGTATAACCTTATTATTTCGTCAGGAATTAGCTGATTTTCTTTATGACGAGGGCAAGGATGCTGGATTTAGAGAAAACGGTTCCCAATTTAAAATTCCAGATGTAAGTACAACTATTAATCTTAAATCAATTATTATTAAGAGTTATTGTTTGATGTTGATGGTATTTTCCTGATATATTTTTGCATTTTAGGAGTGCCAATTGGAGAAGAAGCTTCACTTTGAAATTCTTGAGTTGGATGTACCTCAGGTAAATTGATTCCACTTGAAATGTAGTGCTGGCTTGAGGATATAGTGAATAAAAAAGGAATTAACAAGTCTGGATTGATTTGATATGGTGTTGGTGATTTTACAGAGTGAGGCTGTTAGATTCTGCAAAGAAGAGGATTGTTTGGAACTGTGCTTTGGAGTTCCCAAGACTAAAATCCCTTTAGTACGTCTCTAGTCATGTCATGCTCTTTTGCTAAGTTCTCGTTTACTCATAAATTGAATTGTATTTTGACTTTATGACCAATTGATGTTTTAGTGTTTTGATTAGCTAGATAACTTTTTTGAGTAAAAATTAAATTGCACATCACATATGAAGTCAAGAATATGTACACTGTCTACAGTCAAGTTGGTTAAATGCACTTTTTTATTGTATAATGGAAATGCTTGAAGCAATTTTAGTAAGATTCTTATGATTTCTTACATGGCCTTAAGTCATCATATTTAGGATACATGAAACTATCAATGCAAATTTCTTCACTATGATTCTAACTGCTAAGGACTAGTTGATAGAATAGACCTTTCACCTGTATGGCTGTGTTGACTCCAAATCATGATTTGCTCTTTTTAACTGAATAAGAATAGACTTTTTATTCTGGTTATTTTTCTCTTATTCTGATTGTAGGATATCATTGAGCTGGATGTTGAAATGACAATACCATACCAAGAAGTACTGTTGGAATCCATATATAAAGTGGAAAAGGTGCCGATGGATTATGATCATCATGACTCTTATTCAAAGAATGACACTTCGTATGCAGATGTGGCTCTTAATTGCATTCCCAAAGTACCTAATTTCGAGCTAAAAGATGTTGATTGGCTTCAGGAGTACGAAAAAGCAATTACCCAAACTGAAACCTTCAATCCACTCCACTCAGTTATGGAACTGTGCAGTGTGGACAACGAGCAGGAGCCGGCCCTTAATCTGAAAGGGATATTACCGTCAGGGGACTTGGATATTTTATCCTATATTTCCAAAGAACTCCAATTTGAGCCCTGTGAAGAGCCTAGGGTTTTACCTCTCAACTCTGTGTTGGAAATGGATCTTATATGCCTCAATGATAAAATCCTAGTTGACAAGGGATCTGCAGTGTACCTACTTAATCCTGATGGAACTTGCTCTGATTTGCCATGTGCAGTTCTTTTACCGAAAGTGGAAATGATGGATTTCACTTCTGATAACAATTCAAAAATATTTTCTAATTTGCAACCAACAGAATTAGATGTGAGTGAAGAGTTGCTCAGAGATGACACAGATCAAGCAAAGAAATTTTATGAATCCATGGTTAGCTCTGAGCTGGCTTTGGTGGATGAAACCTTCAAATCTTTGCCTACGCCTGTTCTTACAGATGACAAATTAAACAAGCCACCTAGCGCATTTGTTCAAGAACTGTTATGTTCAATGGAGCCTCACCCTTCTTCAGCTTCTGATGGGATATACTTGGATTGGCACCTATTGATACAGGGGGCGTGTGAGCGTGAGGTCTGTTCTAGGTATAAAGCCATGATGGAAGATGTAAATGCTATTACCTTAATGGCTGAGCAGGAATGTTTTCCTGAAGGGGTCATGGTTGATATAATCGATTTGTTGGAGGGGTCTCAGGGAAAAATGAGCATTCAGCATTGCGAGGGACTTAGTGAGCCCCATATTGGTGTATGTATGGCTGAAAATAGTCATGGCTGTCGAAGGCATGGTTCATGGACCAGGGAAGAAAAAGCACAAGTGCTAAAAGAAGAGAATAATGGTGACAAAAGCAAGGAAGCAGTATCAATTAGCGCTTCAGGAAAAGCTTCGATGTTGTTTGAATCTATGTCACAAAATAGTGATCTAAATTTCTTCTTGGGTGTGAGAAAAGGTATGGTAAAAGAAGATATTGTTGATTGTGATTCAAGAAAAGAGAGTTGTATATCAACAGAGAAGATTATTACGCCAAAAGAGCCAACTAAACCAGTTGTCGTGCTGATTGAGCCAACTAAACCAGTTGTCGTGCTGATAGAGCCAACGCAACAATTTACTGCAACAAATGAGGCAACAAAGCCTGAAATGTTGAAAGAGCCGCTGGTAATTCTCTCTCCTAAATACTGGCAACGATCGCCAAGAATGACCACTCTCCCTCTCTGTCTATATTCATCAGAATTTTATTTTATTGCACACTTATCTGGAACGATTGTATTTTTCTTAATAATCAGAATAGTTATAGATTGAATAATAGTTTTGATATTTTCAGAAGAAGGTCGGTTATTTATTTCAAGACCCAGAGAATGCATCGAGTACAAGATCAGCAATTTACTTGCAAAATTCATTCCCCACAATAGAAAAGAACATATCCACATCTTTTGATCCTGGTAATGCCAATCCAACCTTAAACCTACCTTCTTTAGTAAACTCCAGAACTCAGTGGCCCACCAAGCCTCGTGTCCCTGGTGTGGTGGTTGTTGTGAACACCCAATTTTTGAATAAACCCATGCTTGTGTCTCGAAGAAGCTCTTATCAGAAAATCCTAGCTTTGGAGAAAGATGGTGCACATGTTGTGGAAAGGGATATAAATCTTCCTCTGGATCTGGTATTCTCGGCTGGAGTCTGTCTTGTGTGGTATGAGACTGGCGTATTTGGGAACATCAGCACAAACATAACAGATGGAGCTTCTTGCATACAGATGTTTATGGAGAATATTGCAACTAATGTCCTAATATCTCTTAGTTATTCTTTCAGCAGTTGTATCATGGTAAAAAAAGACTGTCTGTGTCTGCTCATTGTTAATGTTATAGTTCCACCAGCATAAACTTCTTTTAAGACTAGGAAACTGGATCCAACTGCTAGTACAGAGGGAAATACTTCTACTGAATTAATTCTTCGAGGATCATAATTACTTCCGTTCAATTTTTTTTGCTTGAACTTCAGTGTATCTTTATTAATCTTTTCCTAATCATTTCAATTTGTGTACCTTTTTTCAGATATTTGAGGGAGAGACTAACTTCCTTGCTGCAGTAATGGATCAATCTGACACCCTGTACTCAGCCGCTGTCAACCTGGACATTAACTTACAACTTCTCTGCTCTTACAACCCTGAGTCAACTGATGAAATTATCTTGACATGCATCACCAAATTCGCAGTCCCGACCCAGGGTCTATACCCACCCATGCCTGAATCTGAAACCCTAGGTGAATCTTTCCTGACAAAATTCCCATCCATTAACCCACTATCAGCCCATGCTATTCTGTCAACTGGTGGAGCCCTTATTGATTTCCTTGAATGGTCCAATGAGAGGAGAATCCAAGCTGTTCGGAAATATTTAGTGCCAGGTGAGAGCATTGCTTTGTTCAGTGCTTTGTGCCGATATGGTGAGATGGGGGAATCAAAGTCTGTTATGACCGATTGCTCGTCAGCTGATTCAGATATTAATAGTTCATTGTTGCTGTCCCCACCTAAAAGGAAGAGGTTTGCAAATCAAAATGTCGACTTACCAATGGATGATACATTCTTTTCTAAGCCATTTGAGCAATTTCAAGATGATTTTATGGAGCTTCCTCATGTTGACAATCAACCGAAGAAGAGCTTAAGTGCAATTATTGATCAATTTGTGGGTAGAAAGAAGGGAATCATCTCTCGTGTGCCTAGCGCCTGTGATGAGGTTGAAACTGGCCAGGCTCAGCTGCTAGATCTGGCTTTCAATGAAAAAATGGCACATTCTAGGAATGTGTTTAATCAGGAGCAAGCATTCATGTCAGAAATCTCGAACTTTCCACTGAGGTCGGAGTCGAGAAGCAAGCTTCCTGTAAAGAGCTCACTTCCCACAAAAGAACCTGAATTCAGCCGTTACAGTTTTCGTACATTTCCAACCTCAGCTGAGATGGAAGATGAAACTAAAAGTAATTGGTTTTCCCAGAAAATGAATTGCATGAAAGATGGCACTGCCTCACTTGGTGTTCAGAGAAATGTGTTACAAGCAGATGATGAAGAAACCAAACACTCAGGAATAAGTTCAAAACAGCATCCAGGGTGGAAGTTTGAATTTTTGGCAGGAGGTGGTGGTCAGAAGAGAAGTTCGAGTTCTAGCAATAGTTCAAGCAAGGAATCGCTTTGTAGAACTCGAAGCCCTTCAATCATTGATAGTTATAGGTACCAGGGTAGTAAAGAAGCTGCTAAAAGAATCGACAAGTACTGGTATAATGGAGGAGGTAAGAATGCAGTAGATCCACTGAGGCAAAAGAGGAAGGATTTCAAGTTGCAACGGACCCGAACGCCAACTAAAGACAAAAGAAAGACTTCTGCACCAGTAAACCCTTCTTGGACTCCTGTTGACAAAAGAGCAAGACAAGTAAGCAACTAGACCTTGTCAGATAACTAATTTGGTTAATTTTCTTTTTGCTTCTCATGTTTTGTTACAAATTCTTACAATGGTTATGGTGCAGAATCTTTCATTTACTAGAACTGGGAAAGAGAAGCAAAGCAAGCTTGTGTGGAGAAGCAAAGATAGCCCGTGTATTAATACGAGTCTTGGGAAAAGATCCAGAGACGAAGGTCATATTCGCAATATTTGAATGTACATTTCCTACTCTCTCCGGTATGTTGTCAGCACATGTTATGGTAGTAGATTGCAAAGGGACCATTGTAAATTCCTATTCCACAGTTTGTTCCAACAATCTAGAGGCAATTTATAGTGAATCTCACAAGGAAACAAAGATCTGCTAAATGTTTGCAGAAAAGTTAAAATAATTCCTGAGCCGTGTAATTTGGTTGCTGGATATAACAACTAAATAGGTTACTTAAGTATAGATTTTCCATCCTGAACTTCTCTGTGACGAAAATCAGAATAAATCCTCTTTATTGTAAAACCTGGTAGAGGTGGTTTGGGATAAGTTTAGCTTTAGTCATTTGGATTAGTTTGAAAGCTTCGACCATGGTCAAACACTATTGGAGAGATGTTTTTTTTTTACAATTCTAGAGGGACTTGGCAATATATAGCCCTATCACCTATGACGTAAATGCACAGGTGATGAGATGATATACAACATTTATGGCAATCATTCTATCATTCTCTTTCTCTCTTACTTATGCGCCATTTATCTCTCTATCTAAACCTATATGGTATCAAAACCCTTCTAAGCATGCACCAGAGATCCTGAACTTCAATTTCTCTTTTATTTTTCTTCTACCTCAAGTCTGATTAGAAATGAAACCAAATCAGATCAGATCAGCAAAACCCAGATCGACAGCAACCATATCAGCAAAACCCAGATCAACAGAAACCATATCAGCGAAACAAAATCAGAAAAACAGATCAGTAAAAATCAGATCAGCAAAACCAGATCAGAAAAACACTCAATTTCTCTTCTTTCCTCAAAACATTAAATCATCTTCTCTATGGCATTATCTTATGTTTCAGTAATATCAGTTCTTGCTGCCTCACAATTAGTCGTCGATTGGGAATATTCGCACCATAGACTCGGATATCATCCTGACTCTGTAAAAACCAGATTAATGCCAGTCACTGTTCTTACCATAATTGGTGCCAAAAGGAGGCGACAGATCAGCTCAAGAGCCAGCAAACTGATCTGCCCCCGAAATTTACATTCATCCATCTCTCATAAAAATAAACAAGATCAAGGGTTTGAAATTGCGATTGGAATTATTATTATTATTATTATTATATGAATGAAAAACAATGACTTTTTGACATTTTTAATGTCACCACAAATTTGTTGTATTGGAAACCTCTTGTGAATTCTACAAATATGTAAATGCTTTACCTAGAACTTAATAATAATGCTTCCATTTCATGAAAAGATTTATCTTTGTCAGCTGCGTGAGAAGTTAATATCATGACAGTCGGAACAAACTGTGAAATCAACAACTATTTAGATGCTTAATACTTCATGCTTTTAGTATTGGGCTTTCATAGCTTCTGAGTTTGGTAAAAAAAAAAAAAAATTCTGCTACATGCATGCACACAGAAATTTTTGTTGATAGTTGCTTTTTTTAACCAATTAACGGTATAAAAAATAGTTTGGAAATTCGAAAATGAGGAGAACTGAAATAACATCCTGGAACGTTGATAATATCAATGTCCTCAATCCAATTCACTTGCGCGCTAAACTCACTTGGATTAATTATTTTTTTATTTATACAAGAAGTAGGATTATAATTTTTTAATTCAAACTATACAAGTTGTTGGATTAATTAATTTTGTAAATCAACTATACAAGCTGTTCGATTAATTGATTTTTTATTTTAACTTTACAAGCTGTTGGGTTAATTGATAATTAAATTCAACTATACAAGCAGCTGCATTAATTAATTTTTATTCAACTATATAATTTTTATATTAAAAAAATACAAATCCATTGCACTTAGCTGAACTTGCATTAAAAATACATAATATTTTTTTGCGGTAGGCTTTCGACATGTAGATGTTTGAGTCTATTTGTATCGTATCTGATCCCGATTCTGAGTTTATCAAGCCGAGAGGACAAATGATAATACAAAGGAGAGAGAAAAGATGAAAAAAATATAAAAGATGACTATTCAAATAAAGAATAAATCCTCTTTTTTGGTCGCTAGGGTCTTGTATTTATAGGTCCAATAAGTCCAGGCATAAACAAGTTCTTCATTTCGACGAGTCATTATAGTTTTGTTGACATCCTTCGACCTATACAAGCTGATTGTAATGAGGTCATATCAATATCAAAGTTGGATTTGCCGTAGGCAAAATTACAAGCTCAAATTTGACTAAGTCATATACTCATAGTAAAAAACAAAATAACTCAAGTCCTAGATTTGCGATAGGTCAAATTTGAGATGCGAATTTTGCCGATTGCAAATCGACATGATGAAAATAAAATTAAATATCTATAAGCTGAAAGTTTGCCAAAAAAAAAAAAAATTATGAACCCATCACACTCAGCCAAACTTGGTACGTATTTTTTTGCATGACAAGTACGGGTAAACATAACGTGTTCATAATTTTCGTTTTTCATCATCGCAAGCTTTCAACGTGTAGATATTTAAGTTTCTTTTCATTGTGCTAAGTTCGATTTGCGTTAGCTAGATTTTAGAACTCAAATTTGACTTTGTTGCAAACTTAGGCTTGAGTAATTTTATTTTTTTTAATGAGTTTACGACATAATCAAAATTGAGTTGCGAATTTTGTCAACCACAAATTTAACTTGATATGATAAAAATGAACTAAGATATTTATTATTAAAAACTTGAAAACGAGAAAAACTCAAAGTTATAGACCTGTCGCGAACTTGATACAAAATAATAACATGCTAAACGTAATTGAGTTCAAAAATTAATTAAAAAAACATCTTGTATAGGGGTGAATTAAAAAATTAACTAATCCAATGGCAGCCGAGCTACGGGGTTCAAGCTTCGGTGAAACTATTTTTAGAGAAATATTTTTTTTTAAATTTATTTTCTAGTTTGTTCGTGATTGCGTGTTGTAAGTGTATGAACAATGAATAAAAAAAACTAATTCAACAGCTACGCCAAATGAATTTGCACGAAAATGAATTTGATTTAGGATGTTGGTATTGTAACCGTTGCAGAATTTCAGTCTTGAAATATTAACATAGCATTCTTTCTATTTCGTGATTTTCAAATTATTTTGACTAATGGCGTGATTTGATAACTCTTTTACTATTAATAAAATTTTGACATGCACTTGTCCGTTCATTCAATTATAATAGAAAATTTGTTTGAAATTTTCTTTTTGAGATGGATAATTTTTTTGAGATAGAGATGGATTTTTTTTATTACTGAAAAATTAATTTAAATTTATCCAAAAATCTCCGTATTATCTCTCCATCTATTAAATTTCGAATAGAAAAGATATAAGATAATTCAAAATTGATTCTGACGCAAACTCATGATAAAAATACACTAATTAAGACATAAGTTGAAGATGGAGGCAAATTTGAGATGCACATTCCTCTGACCACAATTCAGACTCGACATGATGGAAGTAGACTCAAATATCTACAACTTATGTATTTGAGTCTACTTCTATTTGCGGTAGGAGGAATGTGCATCTCAAATTTAGCTCCATTTCAACTTATGTATTAATTAGTATATTTTTTATCGTGAGTTTGCGTGAGGATCAATTTTGAATCACTCGTTTCTCTAATTGCAAATTAGACTCGACACGATAGAAGTAGGCTCGAATATCTATCTACAGCTCGAAGACTTGCAACAATAAGAATAACTATTACAATCCCGACAAACGTAGTCGAAGTTGTTAAAAAATTATCTAAATATAACCTAAATTATCAATTAAATTATTAATAATTTTATTAATAAAACAATTAACGGGGGCCATCCCAAGTGCCCACCTACCACTCGTTTATCCTGACCATTAAGAAGAATAAGAATTCATGTTTTTGTTTCCGAGTGCCCACCTACCACCAAATCAGATTTTCTACCGCGCAGCACAAATATTGTCCGTACTGCACAGTAAATCTCAATTATTGATTTGCATTAAGATTTGTGTAAATTAAATTTTATAATATCAAACTCTCTGAATCAAATCTGAACCGTCCGTAATCTACAGCACGAAAAATCACGAGGACCACAGTAGCTACTAGCTAGCCTCAGTGAAACACTGAGACCTTGGTAAAGAAAAGTACACGCACTTTAATGTAAAGCTCTTCGATCTCTCGTCATTTCTTGAATCAACGCGAATTATTAATATAATGAACACACTATAACAGAATTGGACGTCGAGTAAAAAATAAAAAAAAACAGAGACAAATGTTCATAAATCGAATGACAGTAATGTAATAGCACTTCAATGTTATGTTAGCATTTTTATTTTTTTCTTAATAATTTCATATCAAAAAGCAAGTATAAATTAAAAAGAATATAATCTCCAATCAACATCTCTATTTCTCTCTTAATAATATCAAATCAAATACATTAAGAGAGATTGTAAAAGAAGAGAATCATGATTTGAACAAAGAAAATTATCTACTCTTAAATAGAGACTGGATCGGTTTTGAGAATTTTGAGGTCCGAGACGAAAGAAGAATTTTGAATCTCTATGTAGATAATTTTTGTATAAATTTTCCTAATCAGGTTTACTGCTTCTCCAACGATAGAATATCAAGAATAAAAATAATCATCTAAATATATTTAATCAAATTTACACTGATCACCTTGTTGTCTTTTTCTTTATTGAAGGGTGAGAGTGATTGAACTTGCACTTCATCCCAAATCGAGAACTCATGTACTGTTGATATTCTAATTATTCCAATCTCAACCTGATCAATCAATGAATGCCAACAAAAACTAGAAGCAAAACTTAGTTGGCCTAATGATAATACAAGCTGAGAAACTTACTATATGGTAAGTTTTCAAAGACTGACAGGTCTTCTAGCAAATTAATTTATCAGTGTTCACTGTCCAGTTGTAGAGTATCCGTCACAACCAAACATTACATTTGTAATCTTGATTTAAATGCATTTCTTATGCTTTAATTGGAGTTAATTGAAAATTTCAGTATTATACAACACTTGAATTCATGTCAGCTACCAGGTAGCAGTTATGGGCGAAGGTGATGCACAATGTTTTTTTCATTTAAAGCTATTGTTGTCCATCACAAGACATAAAAAGATCACAAACAATAAGCATGAAATAAATCAAAGAAAACAACTTGTATTCTCCACATGAATTGCGATTTACATCATTGCACGCTTGAATTCTATTAAACAAATGAAAATTGCATCTTGCAAGGAGATGATGCAGGTCCTTAATCGCATAATTGCAGTGTCCAATTTAGTACATGATTGAACTATTTGCCACTTGGATTAAAAAACTGAACCTTCACCTTGCTACTTTTTTGCCTCAATTAGATGGGACAACCACAGAGAAGTGGGGCTAGAGCAGCTCAATTGCTCATCTTCTCGTTTGTTTTGTTCTACTGTACCGTATGAGAGGAAGAAATCACTCGAGAGAGAGTAAGAGAAGAAGAGAATTCACATCCTCTGGAATACCTCACTGAAATGGACAGCGAGTCCTTCCTAAATTCTCATCGTTGCTACAGCGTCGTATCCTGCCCGCACAGTAATTGCTACAATACCAACACACAAAAAAACTGCCCATTTCTGTTTTGAAATGGCTGACCATTTCAGAGAATACAGATTCAGAAGAAGAAGGGTTAAAAACTGAAAAAACCAGCCGCCTCGGTTGCATCACCGACGTGCAAGATTCGGTCAGTCGAGCGTGACTGTAACAACATCTGGTTGGCTCCATTCACGAGAAGACATGAAGGAGATGGCAGATTAATGTCACGAGAAGACGAAAGCAAAGAGAGGATGTGGGCTTTAATATCATTAGTATACATAATATTTTTATTTTGGGGCCCTTTGGGCTTTTGGGGCCTGGGGCGGTTGCCCTGGCTACCCTGGATCAGGGCCGGGCCTGAATATAAACTAGAAAAGAAGCACACTCTGCATGACAGACTTGATACAGCGGAGGCTTAGACGACAACATGATTGAGAAAAAAGCAGTAGGGGAAAGAGACGCCCGATGTAGTGAAGGGGAGAGAAACACCAAGCTAGGGTTTACAGAGAAGATGAGAGAAAGATGCGAGATATTTGAGGCTTGGGCAGGATTAGGGATATAAATAAAAACATGACAAGAACTTTACAGAAAAGTTGTAAGCCTCAGCATGTGAGTGAGATTGTGTTGAAGATGCTCTGGACTGTGACGATCTGTTCGAACTCCAGGACCCATTTTTTTAAATCAAGATTTTATCCTCTTTAACATTTTTTTTCACATCAATAAGGCATAGGAGGAATTGGAAACTGAAAGGAGACAGTCCACTCACTTTCGTATGGTATGCTGGAAGACTAATGAAGGTTTGTTATTTTGTATCTTCTCTAGGCCTTTTGTATGAAGTCATGATATCATTTCTTGATATAATTTTGATTGTTATGTGTTATTTTTGTAGCTTTGTCAAATAATTTTTGGTCAAAGGTATGTAAATATTCTTATGTTTAGGAAGAGAGTAACTGCTCCTCCAATAAAAATGACACGAAACAACATTGTCATAGAAGTACATATGATTTCACTTTCAATTGAAGCTTCTTCAATTCTCCAACATACAAGAAAACTGAGAGGCAACATTTAAGTTGTGTGTTGTCTTCTCATGAGATGACATATATAAGTGAATCTTTCTTTGTGTATGCTACTTTTCGTTGCTAATTATGTTTATGCACCATTTTGTGCTTGTTAGGAAAATAGCTGGTCCACCTACTATCGTGTATTATATGATAAAAATAATTTTCCAGCTTCCAAGTAAGTATATATGGTTTCACTTTTACTTATTTATCATTTCGATAGTGCATATTTTTCAAATTTGAATATTGCATACTTTTCAGAAGTTCCCTCCATTATAAATTAAGTCATTTGATTTTCTTCTTTTGACTTTGCAAATTGCATACAAGGATAGGAATCGCTATACTTCAAGATCAATTCATTTCCTTGTTGAAGTACTGAGAAGCAAATTGATGCATCAAGAATGGTGTCATATACAAGATGAAAAGAACAAGATGGAGAAATAGTGGTGTCAAAATCATATTTTTCTCTCAAGTATTTGGTCACCATCATTCATCCAAAGTGTAGCTTTATATAGGTGGAGAAATACGGTACGTGCGGAAGATATTATCCCTCTTTACTTGAAAAAGAAGCTTATGATCTGTTACAATTTTTTTGTCATTTCGTTTGATATCACACGCGGTTAATTAATGATACATTGGAGGAATTAAAAATTGAAGTACTCTTCTGAACAAATTGATGCATAATGATGATTTTATTTTATTCTTTGGGCTTGCATACTGAAATGGAGAAACTTATACAAGCCTAAAAGAATAGATTATTTAATCTATTTTTTCTTTGATATTTACTGTGAATTGTAGTACTAATTGTTTATTATTTGTCTAAGTTTGTATTTCTGTAGGGTTTTTTACCGAATTAACAAGGCACGAGCAAAATTGAAAATGATAATTGTATAATACAAGGATAGTCATAACTCGATTCGTAACAAATTAATGAGACATATGAGGAATTGGAAATGGTAATTGTATAATACAAGAGTAGTCATGACATGAAAGAATATTGTAATACAGCTTGATATGTAATTATTTTGGTTTAATTAATGTCATAGATATTATTATTAATTAATTTAATGCTGATTGGTGATACTTTTGATGTATTGCATGATCTGAATGCATGTGTAATCATGTTTGATTAATATGGATGACATGATCTGAATGTTTATTAATTGTTGTGTACATCAGGTTGTGCGCGCGCGCGCGCGCGTGTGTGTATTAATGTTAATTATGGCGAACTAGCAAAAATGAGCTAGCCATGTAAGCAGCAAAAGCTTTCTAAAATCGTTATTGTAATAAAAACACCGACGAGTAAAAAATTATTAAATCTTCTACATCGGATATTAAATAATAAGAAGTGGTGTAGATTGACTGAAGAAAAGCGGAGTTCGTCTCCTATCTCTACGATGAATTTTAACTTACCTTTTGCAACCCCCGTAATTATAATGGAAGATAACCGATGTATAAGGCTCAAAAGACCTCGTGTGGAAACCATTTTTTCCCATAGTGATTGACAATTTCGTGCATTTGAATTGCACTGGGTCGCAACTCCGATCAATTCCATGCATTAAAAAATTCCATGCATTTGAATTGCTCT
This sequence comes from Eleocharis quinqueflora, assembly GCA_964058865.1. NCBI lineage: Eukaryota > Viridiplantae > Streptophyta > Magnoliopsida > Poales > Cyperaceae > Eleocharis > Eleocharis quinqueflora. The sequence continues at coordinate 18,720 of CAXKVX010001068.1, forward strand.
GATTTGCCAATTCCGTGTAATTCAAAAATCCATGTGCATTTGAATTGCATGAAATTGTCAATTCATGCCAATTCAATCGCACTGAGTTGCCAATTCATGTCAATTCAGTGCATTCAAGAATCCGTAGTTCACGCGATAGGTAAAAAAACCTCCACTAAAGCTTTGAGTTGAGAAATTGTGCAATTTAAATGCACGAAATTGCTAACTCCGATCATTTATATTTTTTACGCTTCTCCAATCTTTCTTTCGATTTACAACTTATTTATTAATTTTCTAATAATTTTTTTCTATTTACAACTTATTTATTAATTTTATAATAATAAAAAAATCGGTATCTAGACAGCCAGCGAGATTATTTATTTATCTATTTTTCCCACAATATTATGATTCTATCCAAAACCAATGATGCTTAAAACTTAGTTTTAAAAAGTGAGAAAGACAAAAACAAAAATAATTTTCAATTTAGAAGGTACTCCTTTACTAAAAAAAAAGAGACCAACTCCTAAAACACTTCATGCATAATTTAATGGGTGAACCAATGATACACTGAGCAGCTTATTAATCTTCAGTTCTGGAGATGCGCAGTGTTCGACGGATTCGGATTTGCTGTAGCGCGCTACAGCAAATGGACGGTTTGGATCGACCTCCAAATTCGCGATCGACTGTCAGAGATGAAAATCAGGGGCTTTATACTTTGACACGAATCTTAATGCAATCAGTAAAAATCGAACGCTTCAAATGCTGCACTACACCGTCCCGCGCAGCACCAGATCCCATTCCGTGTTTGACTGTTTGGTTGGTCCCCAGTCCCACACATGTGACTTCCTGGGAGCCACGTATCGCTCCAACACAGGAGGAAACTGGAAAAAAAAAATCCTTTAACCAATCCTTATCTATACCGCTCGCAGAGAAATTCATACCGTCCGATTGACCTTGTTACCAATCTAGATCGAATCAGAGACCATCAAACACTGAACCTGACAGGACGCGAGCTCGAGAAAATAATCGCACGATTTGCACCTTTCAATGTTTCATTATCATACTAATATTTTCCCGACAAAGAGCGTTTCGTCTTTTATTATTATACTCTTTCTTTAAATTTCTCGCTCGCTTTGTCAGATTGTACTGTCGTGCTTTTACTTGTCTAAACCCGATCTGATTCCTATCTCTTCCTCTGAGAAAGATCAGGCGAGAACGAGAGAAAAAGAGAGATAGAGAGGAGAGCACAGGCGCGATGGGTGGATTAGGCGTGAAGGCAGCTCCGTTCACATACGTGGCTCACGTGCTCGCTGTGGCGTCGGCCGTGCTGGTTCTCGTGTGGTGCATCTCTTTCCGTGGCGGCCTCGCCCTTGAATCTTCCAACAAGAATCTCATCTTCAATGTATACCGCTTCTTTCTCTCTTTCGTTAATTCATTCTCTGTTAATTCAATGTTTTCCTTTTGATAGTTTTGGGATGACATAGTTATATGATTGTTTTAGTAGAAGAATTGAAGAAAGAACTTAGTATTTCTGTGATGGGTAAATGATATATTGAGAATTGTCAGAATAGAGAAAAGTAGGGGTGTAAGTTACACCCAACTAATCCGATTAATCCAACCGATCCGACCAACCCAATCTGAAAAATGCAGATTTCGATTTTTTTGGTCGGTTACGGTTTTTAATTTGTCAAACCCGACATCTAATATTTGGGTATGGATTGTAGAATAAAACATGGTTGAAACCCGAATCCATATTTTATATTTAATTAGACAATTATGCTGTTAGTAATAAAGTTTTTTTCCATTTCTGTCAGAAACTTACGTGTATATTTTTATTAAATTTGTTAATTTTAATTTTTAGTACGAACTGACGCCAATGTGTTATTTAAATTATTTTCAATTGATATTTTTACTTTTGTATCATTAAAAAAATTGTGTGAAATATTGAAGTTTGTGAAACCCGCGAAACTCGCAAAACCCGGCCGCCTAAATAAAATATGAATTGGATGGTTTTTATTTTTGAGTGGTTGGTTACGGATTGAAAACACTACAACTCAAATAACATCTAAAGATTGAAAATCTATACGAAATCCGACCAACCCAACCCATTTACACCCCTAGAGAAAAGATGGATATAACTGTATAAGTGCCTTTTGTAGTTGTATTTTAACTTTTCGTCTATATCTTGTGCCATTGATCGATAGTCTGTTCAAATTAGTTTTGTTTTTTCTTCCTAATACGTTGTAACGGAGCAAATTACCCCCTCTAGTTTCTTCTAGTTAATAGAAACCAGATAAGAGGCGTAAATATTTTAATTGTAACTACTCGAATGGACCAATTCAGTGTTAAGCTGCAATTTTTTTCTGTGGGATTATCCATGTCGCCATGTAGCTTGAGTTTGTCTGCCTACATAAAGAATGCCACGAAAAATCCAATGAACATGAATTGAGATTAGCTGCCACAAAATATTATTTGTTAAATGTTATTATCTTGGATAGTGATTGATAATGAAATCTTCAATCAAAATGGGAGATCAAATCTATGCTATGTTTTTTTCTCTCAAAGTAGGTTAGATATGTAGTAAATTATATATTGTTTAAAAGAGACGGTACTAAATCATTACAGATTCTATTAAGTACATTTATTTCTGATACTAACACGAGTTTGTTGACATTAAATTTGAAAAAGAAAATTGTTTCTTTCCAAATTTGTTTTTTGCACTAAAAGAGGCACTTCTAAGGTCTTGCTTTTTCAAATTTTATTAAAATAACACAAGAAGCTTCAATGTAAAGTCACACACAACCATGGTACCAGTTGTCAAGAGAGAGGATTGGCTTGAACTCTTGTACGAACTAAGATAACACAAAAAAGTAAGAAAACAAAAAGGAACAGAAGATTTAATGGACATCTGCCTGGTATTAAAAATAGCTTGTCTTCTATAATTTATATGTTACCCATATGAAAAAAGTTGACCTCCTTACACTTGATCTGCTGCAATTTCATCTTGGCAGCTTAAGTAAGTTCTTCTTCTCTGCCAGAAGCTGCGCAAATTAAGGACTAAACCAACTGACATTATATCGAAACCCATATCAGAACAATAAAAAACTAATGTAAATGATAATAATATAACAAATAATAATAATATCGATAGTAATAGTAACAACACATAATAATATGGTATTCTTCACCTTCTTCACCTTCTGATCTGTCCATTTATTCTCTTGAATGCATAGGAAAGAACTGGGCAAGGAGGTCAAACTCAAATATGTTGCTAGAATTTTCTTTTTCGTAGATGTGTTTTTTTTGTGTTTTTCTATATTAGAGTCCTAAATGTGTTCTCAGGGGTAAGACTTTTCATTGCACACTTTCTAACATGTAACCAACAGGATATCAGCACATTATCATAAACAAAAACTAGCATGTCAGCACTTATAATTTATTTTTAATTATAATTCACATAAAAACAGAAAACTGCCTTCTCTCAAGATTTTCCTAATAAATGATCCAAACTTTGTTGTTGCAGCTACATCCTGTCCTCATGCTTATTGGCTACATTATCCTTGGCAGCGAAGGTTTTGTATCTCAGATCTTTCAAAATGCAGTTTCCTTCTCAACTACTCTTGCCAACTACCATTTATATTATTTTGATTTTTGATGCAGCTATAATGGCTTACAAAGTGCTACCTTGGAGCCATGATGTGAATAAAGCAATTCATTTGGTGCTCCATGCAATTGCAATCGTTTTAGGAGTATTTGGAATTTACTGTGCATTCAAATTTCACAACGAGAGTGGAATTGCAAATCTATACAGCCTTCATTCTTGGCTTGGAATTGGCACTATATCCTTATATGCTATTCAGGTGAAATGATTTACTTCAGAAAGTGTCCTATTCAGGTTTTCAAGAAACTTGCAATAAATATCGATTTATTTTCAAAGTAACTATTCTAAATTTTTTTAATGTGTATAGATTTAGTGGTATGGTACCAAAGTGTCCTATTCAGCTACATCCTGTCCTCATCACTTGTTAAGAAGACAACCAATGTATTATATCAGTTAGATCAAGGTATTTGTCTTAACGTATAATAAGAAAGCAACTGGTGTCAACTTATTAATTCTTCTTTTGGTTAATGCAGTGGATATTTGGTTTTGTTACCTTTTTCTTCCCTGGTCTTTCCCCTACAATCAAGCGTGGTGCTCTACCATGGCATGTACTCTTTGGTCTTTTTGTTTATATACTAGCTCTTGCAACAGCTGAATTGGGATTTCTGGAGAAACTCACTTTCCTAGAAAGCTCAGGACTAGAGAAATATGGTACCGAGGCCTTCTTGGTAAATTTCACTGCTCTAGTTGTTGTGCTTTTTGGTGCCTCTGTTGTAGTAGCTGCTGTTGCACCGGCACAAATTGAAGAGACAGCAGAGTACTCTCCTTTGCCTGATAATTAGGTATTCCAATGGGCCTGTGGGATAGTAATATTGATTGTGAATAAAAGCATAATAGTTGTATTCTTGGTGATATACTGATAGTTGAATATTTTAAATCCAATTTGCCACTGCAGGTACTTTAGCCGTGTCACCTTGTTCTGTGTAGATTTGTTCTTAGCAATGTTACATTACAAATAATAAATAAAGCAAAGCGAAAATGTTATATGTGAGTTTTATGATATTTTTTTTTTTCTGAATAAGATATACTTTTCTATAATGACACAGATATTTAAGGAGATAAACTTACGATGCTTACTTTTGGTGGATTTGGATAAGAAAATTAGAACGTGATTTCCTAAGATTTGTGACACTGATATTCGAGGAGCTAAACTTACGATGCTTATTTTTGGGGGGATTTGGATAAGAAAATTTAGAACGTGGTTTTCATAAGATTTGTAATGTATCTGTTTTTCCTAAGATTACTTACCATGTATTTTCTTGTTGTTTGCTATTACTTTCTTAAACATGATTTTTTATGTTCTTAGAAAATAATGAAATACAGAATTAGTTAAATTTATATCATTTTGTTTGCTAGCTCTTGCTTATTGGGCTCAGTGCCGGGTTCTCTCTATTTTCTCATCTTTATACCAGGCTTTATTTTCAATTTTACATTTGGGTGAACCAGAAATTAACAATTGATGTGTTGGCCCATTGACTAAAGAACCCTACTCACCACTTGCAAATTGCAATATTATATTTTATAATCACCTTTTTGCATATCCAATTCTCTTTGGTAGGTGGGATTATTATTATTATTATAAATGGTACTTTAGTACTACACTTCCTCATTTGCAAATTATATTAAACATAAATAACATGTCAAGGAATGTCTGAACACTTAGCTTGATAATTTAATTTGTCGTAATATGAACATGCTTTATTATTATATATCCAAATATGATAATTAGGATGATATGGGAAAAAATTCATTGGCTTGCCTATTTTTATTTTCCTATGCTTTGGCACTGTTAGAAATGGAGAAGTGCCTACAAGGCTACAATGATTGCTCGGCTGTGAGTTGGATTATGTCATCAATCAATTGTAAAAACTTGGGGGGCCAGCATAATATATTATCAAATATTTTATTCTTATTCGATGTCAAACGCACGAAATAGTGACGCAAATACTAACTTGCGCTAACTAGGACTGTCAACTCATTGCGTTTTTAACGCTTTGCGTTTCGTTCATGAGCAACAAAACGTTAAACGTAAGAGATTTTGGATGCGTTAATTAAACGCAACGTTGAACACAAATTCTTTGATTTTTGTCGAGTTAAACGCAACGAAAACGCAAAAGACTTGTTACGTTTCCTTTTAACCTTTTCTTACGTCATGCTTATATAAAATTATATAAAATCATGTCTATATAAAATTATAAATCATATAAAATCGCGCTTATATAGAAATAATACTATATAAATGACGTCTCATCGCATTCCTTAAGTGTTCTGAAAAATTTCAAAAAATAAATAAATAGATTGATTTTACCGAAGTTAAGTTAGTAATTAAATATATACTAATATACATGCATTTTCAGTTCATTAATTGTTGTGCCTCTTTGTTTCGTCTTTCTCTTCTTCTCTCCTTAGTCCTTAAACTTTCTCATCATTTTTGTGTCTCTTATTTCCCTCTCTTACACCATTTATCTGTCTATTCTCTCTTCTCTCCATCGCTCGCATTTCAAAGATACGTAACCACAAAAGTCTCCACTTTTTCGCTTAATGTTCATTATTACTTATTAGTCTAATATTGAAATGATTGCTTTGCTATTAGTCTAAAATTAGTTCACTGATCAATATTAGAATTATTGAACTCTCAATTTTCTCACTGGTTGCTTTCATCATTCAGTTAAATTTAGGATCTTTTAGGATTTAGGATATATTCACCGATGACTTGTTTTAGATTTTGGAGTTTAGAATTTAGATTTTAGGATAATGTGTTATTTTATACATTAAAAATGTTCACTATTAACGTGTTTGTTATCGTGTTTGGCTATGGTTCATGATATATTCATTGATCTTTGAATTTATCGTTTGGATGGTTTTAGAAATGTTCAAATTTTAGGTCGTTGGTTTAAATTACTATATATATTACTGATATTTCATTGAATTTCATCTTTGAATTTAACTGATCTTATATTGGAGTTTTAGATTCTATGAACTCCATTGATCTTTAAAATATTATATATGTTACTATATATATTACTATATAGAAAGAAATTGAAACTGACAATATCATCATTTGTTTTTTACAAAATAGATGTAGACCGAGGCACTAAGAATTATATATGTAACTATATATATTACTATATAGAAAGAAATAAAAACTGGCAGTGCCATCATTTTTTTTTTACAAAACAGATGGAGATCGAGGTACTAAGGACTATTGTGCAAATTCTCCTCAACCATTTCCATTCGTACCATACAGTTTACCCCCAATTGGAGTCTTTGGCCAAGGACTTAGATTGTTAACTAGAGCACAAACCAAGAATTCACCACCGGAGAGCAACAAGAAGAAAAAAAAATGAGCCAACAAAGAGCAGCAGAAAAAAGGAAAGGAAGGATCAAGGTTTGTTTATCAATTAAAATATAATTTCTGAAAATCAATATTCATTATTTATAAAAGTTAGTTTTAAAATATAATTTCTGAAAATACAACAGTAAGAACTTTCTTTATTTATTTTAGGTTGGAGTATTTTGGGAGAATTGGATGAAGATGAGGATGAACTTGTGTATGAATGAGGAAAGCCTTGAGAACGAAATCAAAGTCCTTGAGGAAGGACTCACTAAGGTTGTATACAGTTTTGTTTATTCGTAACTTTTGATTGTTTTTTGTATAGGATTTACAGGAGTTTTTTGTTTGTTTAATGTTATGACTTGTTAACTTGTTGTGGTGAAAAATATTTGAACTGGTGTTTGTTTCAACTTTCATGTGGTAAAAAAATAGTTAATTTTAGTGCTATGTACTTATGTTTTGATTTGTCATCGATGTGACTTTAATGTTGATGTGGGTATACATGTATTTTTTTTCTATTTTTCAGGATTTTTTCCATAATCTTTTTGGCTCTGTTGTGCACCGTTAGTAGTTCTAAACGTTTAAAAAAATTGTGTGTTTTGGCCGTTAAACTAAACACAACGTTCAACTCAAGAAAAATACTTGCGTTTATTAAACGCAACATAAGACATAAGAGAATTTTGTTACGCTCTTCAAATACAACAGTTAATGCAAATTGATATTTACATCACTATTTCGTGTGTTTGACAACTCTAATTGAAGTGAAAGTACGGTGGATTTCATTACATGAAGAATTAAACAAACCCTTGTGTCTACCAAACCCTACTAGTGTAGTGGTGAGGCACAAGGTCTCCATGGAGGAGATATGAGATTCAAGTCCCATTAGGGACTACTTTTAGGGGGGTTTTCAAGTTTATTTTCTAATTTGTTTGTGGGTGTGTGTTGTAAGCCTACGGACAATGAATAAAAAAACAGACCCTTGTGTCACTAATTACTTTAGTGTTCAAAATTGGGAATTTTGTTCAAGCTGAATGCATGCATACCCTTATGTCACTAATTTGGATGTTTTAAGGTTTTCTAAACGACCTATATAATATATAGTTAGACTTGTCAAACATGCGAAAGAATTACGAAAGATGGTCGTTTTGTTAATCTTTTTTTAATGAACGATTAAAAACTTTGTTTCGTTAATTGTATCGTTAAAGAAAACGATCGAAACGATCAAAACGAATCAAAACAATCAAACTCCTTCCCTTCGCTTTTCAACCATCTCCTCTCTCATTACGCTAAAGCAAATCGGAAACCGGTGATGAACAATTTTAATCATATGCAGGAATCAAATCTTTCATCTCCTCTTTTGACCAATCATTCATCTCATATCTCATCACATTCTCTCAACATAGCCATTTTTATCTGGAATAAAAACAATTCTAACAATATACAGCCACAAACGAAACTACAAAACATACAATCACGAAACAATATATTTTCGTTAACTGTTTTGTTATTTAAACGAAGAAATTGCTTTGATCGTAATCATTTTATTTGTCACGAAACGAAATGAAAAACGATTAAACAGGCATCCATTGACAACCTTGTATATAGTGCACAACGATATGCGACCACATATATGGCAATAAATAAAAATATTTATTTCAAAAAAATCAAAACACTTCTAAATTTTAATATGGATAAAGCTCTCCTGCCTCGTGTTCTGCTTCTGAGATGTCTCAAAAAGCGTGGTTTCCTAAAGTCAAAGCGTGGTTCCCTAAAGTCAAAGCGTGGAACCCACGCGTCAGTGCCAGCAGAAGAAATGAGGGGCATAACCTGATGTACTGTATCAACGTCCTTCTAATATTTAGAAAAATTCTAGTCGAATATAAAAATACTAATATTTCATAGAGCTGCCTATTACATAAGAACAAACTTAATCTTATATATCTAATCAGATGATTTTATGTGTTGGAATAAAGATAATAGTTGTTTAATCACATGATTTTTGAAAGAAAGAAAGAAAGCGAACAGTCAATCTTTGAAACTCAGACTCCTGGTGAATTTTTTTTTTCCAGAAACTATACTCCGTTAGATGTGTTCGTTATAACGAATTTTCTCATGTGGTGTTCAAATTTAATATTTTATAAAAAACGTGAAATTCATAAATAAATATAAAAACAAGCTTAACCGGGAAGGAAGAATTTCAGTAAGCGCTAGCATCAAACGAGACGATTAAGCATTTAAGCTGGATATAACCTTTCCCAATTCGAAAGAAAACTTTAGAAAGCAAGTTTCTTTTTTAATTCTTTTTTATATACTTTATTGATAGTTTGTGTTCTAGACGAAGACAGTAGACTACTAAATCCTTTTCGAGCCTAGTGCTAAGGGGATTCACATCACCTTTTTTTTTTAAAGTAGGAAACTATTATTATAATATAGACTTTAGATTCAGACGGATGAATCATATTTATGGAATGACATTTTCTTAGTTTTAGTTAAAGTTCTGTCTTAGTTTAATTGTTAAAATTGAATTGTACTAATTTTGGATAAATTATGAACTAATTGTGCATAAATTATGAATTAATTGCGAGCTTAATGTGAAATTAAATGAAAATATGTTCAAACATTCTAATAGATCAACTAAGTTCTAACTCTCTGTTTCACAGAGAGAGAACAAAGTTATTCGCACAAAAAAAACCTAAGTTATTTAATACAGTGATGAAATAGTTTTCATTTAAAGAAGATTGTGCATTATGGTGTCCAAAATCATATCTGCATGATTAGCTTATGAACAAATATTGAACATTATTCGGTTATAAAATAAACTTGACATGAACTGAATATTAGTAGATAATTATGTGCTTGATTTGATCGTGAACTTCAACTCTTCATCAGTAATTTGAGCTCGACATGAACTAGAACTCATTCATTAACATCACTATTTGCTTGTCTTCTAAAACTACAAATCTGGAAGATTGATAGATGTAAAATGACACATTTATGGAAATAAAGTTATAAATACTAAAAAGAGAAGTGACAAGCATATACTGAAATGCAAATATTGTATAGTTGAAGGAGTAGAACTACCGTGTTGTTAAGCTCACCAAGAGTATTGGTGAGTTTAACTAAGCAATTAGTTAAATCAAATTCAAATGATAAATTTGAACCTTTAAAATCGATCTACTTAACAAGTGATGTGTTTACATATTAATTTTATTAATTTTTTAATTCGTTTAATAAAAAATCAAGTGATAAAAAATGATGGATCATAAATTATTTCCACATTCATTTTATATCCTATTTTGACTGCTTGATTTTGTATTAAATAAAACAAAAATGTCATAAAATTTTATATGCAAATACATTACTCGTTACGTAGATCAATTTCAATGGTTCGAATTTGTAATTTGATTGATTTAATTAAATTTTTAGTTGAGCTCACTAATGATTTTGGTGGGCTTAAGAACACGGTAGCTCTACTCATCTTAAACTTAGAATATTTTTTATGGATAATGCTGACTTGCATTTAATTAACTTATCTAACTTTGATGTTACCTATATCCATTGGATATCTTAGAAAAAAATAGTGTTCAAATGAAAAAAGTATGTAGATACATTTTTATTATTTAACTAGAGTCTAGTTTCAAATTTGACTTAATTGTGATTTAAAAAATGCTTTTGTATCACCAGTTACCTATCTCAAACCTCAGTATATCTATAGTGATAATCCATGATGTTGTATACTGAAAATTCAGTAAAATTCTGCATAGACTAGTCATAGATGCATTGAGCCGCATATGGTTGTACATATTGCAATGCAATCAAGTAGTCAAAGATTAATCATACGTATATTAAACTTGCATTTTATTTTAAAAGTAACGAGTGACCGATTGTTTTTTTTTTTAAGAAAGATGAGTGTCAAGTTCTCAAATTTTATTATAAGTCGATTATGTAAATATGGTTTTTTGAATTACAAGGAAAAAATAAGAGAGGAATAAAAATAAAAAAAATAGAAAAACAAACTAAAAAATAGTTACTAGTAACAACATAAACATATACGAAAATTCTCAATCATCACCCGGCTCCCAAAGATATGTACCGCTTATCACAACATATCATCAATCAACTAGCTTGAGTACACCTCACGATTCTTTGCATATCGTAGTTGGCATTGTAGCATCATTTCTTTTCAAAGATGAGAGTCAAACCCTCAAATTTTACTATGGACCACAAATTCAATTACGATTTACATGCATTTAGTTTCATGTCCTCTTGTGGGTGAATACTGGTGCACATCGAATCTCTGACTTCTCTGACTTCCTTCGCTGAAGCATCCTATTCGTTTGTGCTTGCAAAAAGTTCACATTTCCACATGGCCCCTCTGGAAATTTGAGGAGCTGTTGTTATACCACTAGAGGGTCGTTGTAGCCTCGGTATTGGTTGTTGTAGGTTGCATATCTCCATTGGATGTTGTAGATCAAGATCACTCACGCGTTGACACCGCATTTGGCGGATCTCCTCCGGCTAGGTTTATGGTTCCAATTTTTCACCTCACGAATGCCTCCACAACGACCTTACATGATTTTTCTCCATACATAACCATCGTCATTGCTCACGGCTGAAGAGAGAATTTATGAGCTAGAGCTGAAAGGAAAAAGGAAATGAGAGGAAAAGAGGGATGGAAGGAGAGGCCAAGTTGGAAAGGGAGAAAATGAGGCATGAGTCGAAGCGAGAGGCGGTCACTAGAAGAACTCATTGGGCGGTTTCTCACATCTCTCTCTTTTCCAGCAATGATTCTCCCTCGGGCAGCGACATGCGAAGAAATATGAAGAGGAGGGGGAGGGAAGAGGAAGAGACCGACGATGTGACCTACCACGCCTAGAGTTTTTGAGTTTCTTTGTTGCCTAGAGTTTCGTTCATGAGAGAGAGCTGCAAAAAAGAATCAAGAGTGACTATGAAATTTTATTGGAAAAGTGGAGTTGAAAATATATTTTTATCACTGTTTTATCAATTGTTTTAATATTTGTGTTTTAGTGTGTCTCCATATTCAGACTACTTAATAAATAAAAAATAAAAAGTTGAAATTTTTATTGGAATTGGAGATGTTTAAATCTCATAAAAAAAGTTTCGACCACGTGTTAATATGATTAGATATATCAAATATTGTTAAAAATAATATACTAAGTAATATATTAGATATGTCATATAAATGTGATTTATTCTTATGACATGATACAAATTTTACTAAATTCATATGAATACATATAGAACCGAGCTTTTAAATAGCGACGATATAACGATTTTAGCATTTTTTTTTAGTTATAACGCGAGATATATTGAAAAATATAATTTTAGCAGTTTTTGACGATACAAGTTATTTAGCGACCGAAAATGCGAATATGATATAGTGGATAGTAGCGGCGATATAACAGTTTTAGTAGTGATTTAGCGATTTTTGATGTTTAATTATCATTTTAAGTAGATACAGTTTTAGGTGTTTTTTCTTATCCTTTTATTTGTAATTCTGAACTACTAAAATATTTGCTAATGAATTATTCCAAATATTCTTTAAAAATATATTTATGATAAAAATTACTATTATATCTTATTAGTAACTATATAAAGGTATTAATTATTATTATGATTTTTTCGTTTGAAATAAAGCAATATGATATAAAATGTTCATATGATAGTTTATTGACCATTTTACCACTGATAAAACTCTGAACGCTAAATCAACTCTCCATTGCTAAACCACACGAACCGTTATTTTACACCTTGTATAGAACTAAGAAAATTTAATTATAATTATTAATAGATCAACTATAATTAATTTGACTAATACTACTGTTAAGATAAGTGCCAAAATATGATTAGAAAATCGTTCGAATAAAAAAATGGATAGAAACAAATAAAACATACCAAATTACACTTCCTTGTCGGCCACAAAGAAAGGAATTCACATCTCCTGGAGTAGAAATTGTTAGAAATGATCAACCCTCTGAATCATCATCGCTGTCCGCACAGTAACTGCTACAGTGCTGCTACAGTATCAGCGTGCAAAAACTCCCGATTGTCAGTTTAAAAATTACTGATCATTTCAGAAAATACTAATTCCAAAAAAAGTCTCGCCGCAAGACATATCAGGAGAATCAACCAAATCCGGCAGTTTGGGAAGCGCCTGCTGGCTGCAAGACTAGTTTCAGAAATTATCGATTTTGGCTTAATCTTTTCTAAGTTGACACAAATATTTTGGAGATGATACCAAATCTCGTGTACAATTAAATGTACACGCGATTTTGGAAGGACATATTGGCATAAAATGATGTCATGATCTTTGTCAAAGATTACATAATCTTTTCAAGATCACAAATCACTAATATTTAAGGAGATGAGTCTCCAAAGTTTGTGAATGATTATTATCATGCAGATTTTCTGCACAAATTCTTGTTGTTCTTCGTTAAAGATAAATACACTTACTTCATTCGTGAATTTAGAGAAAAAAATAGCATTCGCATAGCTTTGAAAGAACTCACAAACCGACGTGACAAATAGCAAGTTAGCAATAAGACGTGCAAGGTAATCATCTATACTGACTTCTTTGATATTGCTTGAGAGACGATAGACGAAAGGCCACAAAGATGAAAAATAAATTTGCTTTCGCTAATACTATATCTCTTATATAGAACTTAATAATTGTTTAGGATTTTAAGTAAATTGTTAAATCCGATTTGAATGCACCAACAATTTTTTATATGATTCGTTGATTCGTTTTCTATATTTAAAAACACAATAGATATACAAAAATAAACAAAAATATTTAATTCCTTTTCTCAAAAGTTAAAAGTATTGTTCAAACTCTGACAAAAATTTGAATACAAAATAAATAAATGAGAGTGTTCAAATCATATGAAAAAATATATCTAAACTTTTCAATAAATTATCTGCTTAAATTGATACAAAGCATAAATCACAATAAATAAATTTATATAGTTAATAATAAAAAATAATTGTAGTACATCAACTGATAAGGCGTAAATGGATGCTCCAAATATTTGCAAGACTTCTGGATTTGAAAATAAATCTTCAGAACTCAGAGCTCTTAATTAATCATGTCGTCTAATGAAACCATTGTGCAAGCTAAAGCTATGGCTGAGGTCATGCAATGCAATCGGGCTACATTTTTACAAAGATATCCTGGTTTGTCTTTGTCAGAAAAAATATTAACAAGATATGATTACGCAGGGGCGGATTCAGAATTTCCGTCAGAGAAGAGTAAGATCTATTACTTTTTTTCAGAGAGGGGCAAAATGATACACATTTCTAAATATACATGATTATTTTGCAAAAAAAATTTAACAAATCATACAATGATACAAATACATAAGCTTATTTTGCAAAAAAAAATTTCAAAATGAAACGACTGTCCCTCTCTAATCTCATGTAGCTCCGTTCCTGTGATTACGATCTCATGATCAAAAAAGTTCAACGCAAGCTGAAAGGCTGAACAACCTCCTTGCTCTCCATAGTTGCCCGCTTGGTGATGCCCCCAAAATAACATGGTGTTAACCGCAATTGCGATCAACTTCGATCATGTCGGTTTTCAAGGTTTCAAAACGGGCGATATATAAAAAAATTGATCAAACTAGAAGATTGTTTCTGTGACATGGACATAAAAATTGATCAAATTACAAGTTTATTACTCATACACCAATGATAAGATCACAACTTAACAATATTTGACGAATCAATGCCCCACTAAGAGTGCTGATTTTCGCGTGGATACCAGTTGCCTAATTACTCCTAACTCTGTACCAGAGATACAAAATCTACACATCATCTTTCCTGAGTGCAGTTTCACTCATAAAATCAGAAAATATATTCAGCAGGTTGTTTTGACGGGTTGGACGGACTGTTTTTTGAATTTTTTTATTTTTTATTTTTTATTTTTTAAAAATTTAATGGGTTATTCTCTGATTGGAACGAATTTTGCACGGATTTGAAAGGATTTCAGCAGATTTCGGCTGGTTTTGCACGGGTTGACGGGCTAATCACGGACCGAATTTGAATCGGATTTTCCCAAAAAGTTTTGCCCCTGATTTTTTTCGAACGAGTACGCACGAGTTGGACCTCGAGTCGGACCGAACCAAATCACAGTCTCGAATTTTCCAAACCGAGTCGACCCGATCGAATTTTGTCAAATCCCTACTCCTCTTGTAACATAGATCAATCTTGTGATCATCATTAATGAAATCTGGAGACAGACCCCCGTTTTTTTCGTAAAAAAGATTATCCGCTTACTAAAACCGTTACGGAAATTACATCATGCGGCGTAGATTGTTTGAGTCGTGGCCATCAATCCATCATGCTATGAACTATGAGCAGCAAAATATCTTGAGCTCATTAATTGTGTCGGCATTGGTTGTATGACGGTTACAGCTGGCACGCAGTTGTCGACGTGGCTTGAAACTAACCCTTTGTTTGATTTTAATTTTATTGGCGACGAGAAATGAATTTAATTTTAAGATGCTTACATATCTAAGTGCGACGTTGTATTGTATTTAAGCGATGTATGGCCATGATTCGTTGAGTATAATATCTGCTAATTAATGTTGAGGCCGAGGATATATAAATCTTGCAAAATAGATCAAATTTTAAGGTCAAAAAGTTTGTCTATGTCACGGTTTACTTTCAAGCACCAATAGTTAACTCATCACGTGTCTGATTTTACTGGAAGTAATTTAATTAAAATCACATGAATTCGTAGTTTTATGACGTGGTAGGATTTGAGAGTTTTGCGTATTTTATTGACAAAGAGTATATCATATGCATGAGAGCAAAAGTTAATCTTTGGAAGACTAAAATGCATGTTTCGTAAAATACACGTTATATTATATTTTACATTCATATTTCAGAGCAAAATTTAAATGATGATTCCGACTCTAAACTTGCCGAGTCGAAAGAACAAGAAATAATGAGAAAGAAAAAGCAAAAATATAAAATTTAGCTATCCTAAACAAGAGTGTAAGATCTCTTTTTGATTGCTCAGGTCTTATATTTATAAGTCCAATAGATTCTAGTGGAAAAGTGTCTTCTATTTCAAACGGGTCATTATTGTTCCGCCATCATTCTTGGACATGTACAGGCTAGTTGTAATGAGATTCTATCACCAGTTCTCGAGCTTTTGTAGTCACGATGATTGTAGAAGCTTAACTTCTTGCTTTTATGGTTACTCTTGGATGCCTTGAGTCCCTGAATTTGATCCGGCGTTCTCGGGCGTTTCGAGTCCTCGGTCACAATTCTTTTGCCTCAAGTAAGTTATGTAAAACATTACCTATCGACTCCCTCGGTATGCTAACTTTTCTTCTTCCTTTTCTTTCAGCCATTGGGTGCTCCAAGCCCTCGATCATGACTGTCCTTTCGCCTTGAGAGTTTTATAAGACATCACCTGCCAACTCTCCTAGATTGCTGACTTCTTCTTTTCCTCGCATTCCTAGCCCTCGCGCACAACTTCTGAACTTAAGATTCGCTTCTCTCTTCGATCCGACTTTACAATTGATCGCATTTTTCCAATGTGCCTTTAATCATTATGTTTATTTACAGATCTCTCAGGAGTCGATCAGTCTTCTTTCTTCTTCTCCATTTTCTTTATGCTGGATCTATCCATTGCCATGCTCTCCTACTTAATTTAGGAGAAATGGAGAAGAAGAAAATGGATAGATCCAGTAGAAAGAAAATGGAGAAGAAGAATCGAGAAGTATTCTAACGTGATTTGACCTATCAAAATAACTTAGGCCTACGTTTACGAGTCTTTCGTAATAAAATCTTCTTTCCAATTTCACTATAATCAAGTATCTTTTACAAAGTGCAGAGCCGATCTTTGACTTCTTCTACACAAGTAAGTCAATCTTCTTCTCCTAGACCGATTCACGGGACAACAACTAAATACACGGTAAAAAGGTCCGATTGACAACACAATCTAGGATAGGAATGCACCACTTGACAACACAAATGTGATGCACCAAAGACTAAAATTAGCTAAGGGTTTTGTTCTCGAATAGACAATAAGAGAATAGTAGCTATCCTAATTGCTCTCTAGGTTAGGTAGCTGGAGGAGACTTGAATCAGGCTCTTTTCTGTGTTCAATTGATGCTGGGAAGCTTATAGGAATGTTTTGATTGTCTTCTGGTTCGTTTATGCATCTCTTATATAGGCTAAGCACTTCTTGGGATCTTGGATCTGTGAAAATCCTTCATAGCGTTACAACTTTCTCCATAATGGGTTGGCAAGGCGTTATAACGCCTTGAGCATATTTCCATTTTGCCCTTCTGTTGCTGACTTGTGGGCCAAATCTTCAGGAACTCGTTATAACGCTTTGCTCACTCGTGATAACGGGTTGCAACCCGTTGTGACGCCTTGCTGGAGCGTTACAGTAACGCTTGTCTCGGAAAAATCCAACATTTGCATCTTCTCTCTCCTCCTGAGGCGTTATGACGCCTTAGGGACTCGTTATAACGGGTCTTCAAGCGTTATCGTAATGTTGTGCTCTGTTTTAAGCATTGAAGTCTTCCCTTGATGATTTGATCATGTCTTAACTTGTCCAGAACATATTTGAGCATGTTTGACATTAGTTTGTACCTGTTTTAACATGCATCTTCACCAGAAGTCAAGTACAAAATTAGTAATTTAATTGTTTTACAAATTGTCAAATAAAAAACGAGTTTAATTGCTTTACTAAAGAAATATGGACCAACGTTTTCAAACATAAAAGCAAACCAAAATTAGAACTAAGAAAAAAAAACACATAATGGTTATGGACCGATATTTCAAAAAAGGTCCAAATTAGACCTAGATACACAAAAGCAACCAATCTTTGACATATAGGTCCGTCATGACGATCGTCTTTATTGTTTGTGATTTCTCGTATTTTATTTTAGATTTTGTTATTTTTTTCTTTTTATTTACTAAATTCACCTGTACTGTAAGTCTGTAACCAAGTACTATTGCTTGAAGTCATATGTTCTCTGCAGACTGCATTGCAAATGACACATGAAACAGCGGCAAAAATACAGAGATAGCAGTAGGTGGATTTCGGATTTCCTCAATTGAAAAAGATACTAGTTTTTGAAGCATTAGTTATACTTAACCATATTTATGAAATATGCTGTCTAAATCATTAAATACATCATAATATCAGAAGTGCAGAACAAGCTGTATGTGGGGGGTCAACATACAAGTACATATACTCTGTACTCTATTCGTGGTATAGCTGGAATATCAACAGTCAAATTTAAGAAACGAGAATCAAGTTTAAACTTTTAAAATTTGAATTCTAACAGAGCTGGTCCTCTACCTCTATGACAAATTGCACCGACTATTAAGATTGAGTTATAAATACACCTTGTGATTGTCAAGTAACAAAAATAAAAATAAATAAATAAATAAGAGTAAAATTATGATGCTCCAAGAGATTCGCATCTGTTGTCATAGTTGTGATGGTACAGTTGTGCTATTAAACTAATTTGAATGCTTGAATTAAATTTGAACGGTTTCAATTTGATTCATGAGAGTTGTATGTTATAATATAAATTTTGTGAAATTTACTTGTCATTGAGACAATGACATTATTATGTCATCACAGTAGCATTAAAGTCTTCGGTGCTCTTAACTCAAAAATTATTACCTTACAATTGAGTGTTGTGAAATGTTTTTAAAACTTGCTAATAACTAATGTTATTTGACTTTGTCGATGCATACTCTTTTCAATAAAAATTCAATTTTGCACTCCAGTTTGCAGAAGTTGAATTATCTAAATGAAGTGATACCGTTTTCAAAAGAAAGAATGAAATATATTCACGAATTAGGCAACTGACATTATATTTATTTATGATTTAAATGCCCTGTCCTTTGCATGAAATAGAGAGAGTATGTTATTTTATGATAATTATTAATTAGTTGAGAATGGGAGGTAGCACAGTTGGCTACAAAAAAGTTCTAAAATTGTTGTACTCAAAGGTCGAGAGTTCGATTTCCCCTCACGACTTCGCAACTTCTGCGAAGGTTTCAAAAAAAAAAAAAAAGATAATTATTAATTAGTTGTGCGGGGGTCCCTTGCCAGCTCCAAAGGGAATGGCATTTAATTCTTTTGGAATTTCTGTTTTTCATGAACCAGCAATTACGATTCTGATAGTAATGATAATTTATTCGGATAATTTATTGAAGTTCTTTTCCTGGGGATATTCGGATATGATTGATCACTAGACGTACGACTCGCGTTTCGCGTAGAAAAATTAAATTTTTAACTTCTCAATTACAATAATAAAATTATAATAAATCGTTTAAATAATAAAATAAAAATAAACAAAGAAAAAAAAGTGGGGGGAAATTGTAAAAAATAAGCTACAGTGATTTTACTGTAGCATAAACAGTGAAATCATTGTGAAAATCAACGTGTCCGAAATATTAGAACATGATATATTAGTTTTTTTTTCTCACAAAGTGAATTATGTTCCTGAACAACTCGCTAAACTAATGTTCACGGATTTCAAAATTGTTTTTGTTGAGTTGGAAATATTTTTCTCTCTCCCCCACCCCTTACAAAGTAACAAAATTGAAGAAGTGAAATTAAATATCCAGATTTATTTTTTAACAGTAGCAACAGCAACAACTATTTTTTTTTAAGAATAATAATTAACTTGGCATAAATGAAAGTACATGGACAATTGTTTTTTTCATTTCAAGAACTAATTTGGTTCATTTTCTGAAATTCGAAAATCAAATCAGTACAAATGGAAGTTAAGTGATCTACTTAAATTTTTTTTATAATAATAACAATGACATTAGTAGTATTGGTGGTGGTAGACCAGTACTCATGGCAAATTCTGACACACCTCGGCGTCTAGGTGTTGTGTTGTATTTTTCTCGATTTACCAATCTAATTGAGATCTAATTGCAATTTTATCAATTATAGCCAAACAAGTAATTCATACAAACAACAGACAAAGCAATTAAACTAAGTGAATTGAGAAAATATAAATAGAGATAAAAAGAAAAAGAAAAAGCTCAATGTGTTGATGGAGTTCGGCTTGCCATTGGCCTCACCTACGTCTTTGGGTCTCCGGCGCCTCCACTTCTTGCATTAACAAGTCTGATTTGCTTCACTAAACAAATGAATTGTTCAATGTACAACTTCGTAACTGGGCTCTCTTACACACATCGGTGGAGCGCCAACCCTATTATCACAAAGTCGAACTTGATCTCACTTACACACTGGTAGAGCACCAAGCCAACTATCTTGGGCTCTCTTACACACACCGATGGAGCATCAAGACAACAAAACAAGCTCACACAAGCAAATAGATAATAGAGGGATAATCTAAATACACAACGAACCCTCTACAATTCCTATATTAGATTTAGCTAACTTAAATTTGAGATTTGAGCAAGTATTTGGCTAATAAAAAATGGCTCAAGAGCACAACGATGGTGGCAGTAAAGAGTTTTGAATAGACATAATAATGGCCTTGTGAATTGTTGGAGAAGAAGAGTTTATATAGGTGTTCAATTCTGGCTAATAATTATGTCACCGAGTTCAAGCATTATAATGCTAACCTATGCACAATTCCAAGTGTTATAACGCTATCTTGAGCAGAGACAAAATATTGGACCGTTGGAGTTTAATTTTCTGCAAATTTAACCTAGCGTTATAACGCTATATCATATGCAAATGATAGTGTTATAATGTTATGTCAAGCCAAGACAAAACATAATTAATTTTGAAATTCTTGTCTACCGTTATAATGCTTGACATAACGTTATAACATATTTCTCTGAGTTGTTCAGGCTTGATTATTTTGTTTATGGAAACACTTAGCATTACAACACTAGGTTGGCGTTATAACAGATGTCTTTGGGTAGTTTTGCAAATTCAGTACTTAGCATTTTGGTCTGGATGGTCTAGCGTTATAACACCAAGTTGGCATTATAACGGTTTTCACGGGTTTGTTTTTGGTGTGGCCAGATGTGTACCATTTCGGAGTGTACTGTTATAACACCAGATATAACGTTATAACTAGTTGTGATGTTTGTTTTGATTTTCTTGCTCTTTTCAATCTCAAATTTAAACAAACTAAGTTTTAATTAACCTAAGTAATTATTCATCTTCATCTTGATCTTCTGAGCTTGCTCTTAGGTCTTTCTTGATCATTTCTTGTGCTCCTTTTGCTTTTTGCTTAAAAGTTCCTACAATTATTCATAAACACATGAAATGGTAAAATTCAAATAGTTTTGCAAATCAACAAATACAACAACATTGTTTGAGCCAACAATTTTCCCCTTTTGTTGATTTGCAAAACCACAACATATGTGCCTAAATAATTTTATTTAATTTCAATTTGGCACATATGATTTCTTCACCTTTTTGGAAATCGAACAAAAGGTAGAGTTTAGCAATTTTACAATTAATAGCATTGCTACCCCTCAATTTGTACAACACTTATAATTTGAGCAATAAGGCTCCCTCTCAACTTACGTATTTATCCCAAAATCAATTATTAAACCCTAATTTACAAGTTTCTGAAAAGTTTTGTTGAAGCGTATTTTGAAATTAGGGCTTATAAGTATATGCATTTGTTTGAGTTTTATAAGGCTCAATTCATTTATTAACCCTCTTAAATATATTGCAATTGGCATTGGGGGTTATCAACCTTTAAACCACTTAAATTTGACCTTTAGACACCTGAGAAATCTTTAATTGGTTACTTCCCTTTCTAAGAGTGCAATCTAGTGAGATGTGGCCATGTTGACAACAATAGTATCACATGGCACTAGTGGGAGGGTTAACACTAGCTTTAACAAATCTAGTGTGATAATCATTTTTCAACTCCTAAACCTTGTTCTTTGGTTGATATGTGCAATTGAGGTTAGGCTTTGGCAATTATTTTGGTTGAGACCTAATTCTTGGTGCTTGATTGTGGTTAGCACCATGTTGGACAAAATTCTTACATTTTGGTTCATATCCCCCCCCCCCCCACTTGTTTGGTCCCTTATAATATGCATTGTTAGACCATGATGGGTTGAAGCACTATGGACCGGTTTGGATTTGGTATAACTTTTAATGTTGTACCGGTACCTAAATTCATATGTTGGTACATTGTCATTCTTTTGGTGCTTTGCATTTTTTGCCCTTGTCATGTTTAATTTGTTTTCCCTCATTTTTAGGGTTTTGAAGTTTCTTGAGTGGTAAAGAAGAGGGTGAAATTCTCTTGTAACTCAAACCCGACTTGTTATGCGGGTCTTGTCCTTTATACAACTTACTTGATTCCATTTTGGTGTTGCTTAAGGCATTAGAGAATCTTAAAGTCCTATTTTCACTTTTTAATTTACTTGTTTTGGACTCAAGCTCAAGAAATTTGTCATTTAAACTCCAAATTGTGCAATATTTTCTCATAAAGACTTGGTTTGATTCAATGAGGAGTTTGCTTCTCTTGCTTCTTTTACACTAGTTGAGGTTGTGCTAGCTTCGTCATTGGAGGCTTCCTCCTCCTCGGCTACATCGTCTTTCTCGATTCGTCCAAGAGTGAACTTTTTTATTAGCTCGATAACTCCCTGATCAGTTACATTGTTCTTGGAGATGATGGCGTCAATATGTTGCCTTCCTCCACCAAGGCAACAAATGCATGATGGTCATTGCTTTGTCGTCTCTCATTTGAAGTTCCCTCATTATCGAAGAGTTCTTCAAGCATCTTAGTAAGGATGGATATTTTTTTGCTTGCATCTATTCCGAAGTTTTAAAAGGGAGATACGAAAGGGGAATATTGGTTAGAGGAGGAGGCATGGTGATGGTTTGGACTTTGAGCCGAAAATGCTACAGATTTGCAGTGGTGATCTTGTTCCCTAAGTTGCCGGAGGATTTCTTCATAGGTTTTAAGGAATTAGTATACCACCTCGGGGGCAAAGAAAACTTCTCTTGCATTGTTCATGACCTCCAAAGAACTCATGTAGGCTCTCCACAAATTCCTCCATTGCATGACCCTTATGAGCTTTGTAACTATCTCGCTAGGCTCCAAGGATCACCTATTTCAATAAATTCGTTAGTTAAGATGGTAAGTCTTATGTACATGTCATCAATGGACTCATTTCTCTCTATTCTAAAGTTCTCGAATTGTGATTGCAATCTGGTTCCTCTATACCTTTTAAGCAAAGCATTTCCTTTGTATTTTCGAAGTAATGCTTGTCACATGTCATAGCCATTAGTTGCCTCTCCAAAAATTGATGCAATTGATTCATGTATGGAGGTTAGAATTATATTAATCGCATGATCATTTTGTCTTTTCTTTAATAAAGAATTAGTTGACAATTTGTTGGTGTCGGGGTCCAATTCTGATGTGTATCTATTGGTGACAATTTGTCAAAGGTCAAGAATGTT
Source organism: Eleocharis quinqueflora (assembly GCA_964058865.1). Lineage (NCBI taxonomy): Eukaryota > Viridiplantae > Streptophyta > Magnoliopsida > Poales > Cyperaceae > Eleocharis > Eleocharis quinqueflora. The sequence continues at coordinate 42,114 of CAXKVX010001068.1, forward strand.
CAAGTAGTTGGTCATGCATATCTTTCAATAATCAATTTTTTTACAATTTGGTCCCAATACCGGTGGTAGTGTAATAGGTTTATTGATTGCCATATGATTTGGACCTTTACTTGCAACTAATATATATTAATTAGCAAGTTGCTCTGATACCACTTTGACACACCTAGGCGCCTAGGTGTCGTGCTAAATTTTTCTCGGTTTACTGACCTAATAAGGACTTAATTGCAATTTTACCAATTATGGCCAAAAAAGCAATTCAATCAACCCTATCAATTCAATCAATTCAATTACTACTACTCAATTCACAAACAACAAACAAAGCAATTAAATTAAGTGAATTGAGAAAATGTAAATAAAGATAGGGAAAAAGAAATGCTCAATGTATTGACGGAGTTCGGCTTGCCCTTGGCCTCGCCCACGTCTACGGGTCCTCGGCGCCCCGCTTCTTGCGGTAACAAACCCAGTTTGCTTCACTAAACCAATGAATTGTTCAATGTACAACTTCGGAATTAAGCTCTCTTACACACACCGGTGGAGCGTCAACCCTATGATCATGACATCGAACTTGGTCTCACTTACACACACCGGTTGAGCACCAAGCCAACTATCTTGGGCTCTCTTACACACACCGGTGAAGCATCAAGACAACGAAACTAACTCACACAAGCAAATAGAGAATAGAGGGATAATCTAAACACACAAACGAACCTTCTACATTCCCTACATTCCCTAAACACACAACCCTATTAGATTTAGCTAATTTAAACTTGGGATTTGAGCAAGTATTTGGCTATAAAAAAGGGCTCAAGAGCACAACAATGGTGGCTGTAAAGGGTTTTGAATAGACAGGATAATGGCCTTGTGAATTGTTGGAGAATAAGGGTTTATATAGGTGTTCAAATCTGACTAGTAATTAGGTCATCGAGTTATAGCGTTATAACGCTAACCTATGCACAATTCCAAGCGTTATAACGCTATCTTGGGTAGAGACAAAATATTTGACAGTTGGAGTTTAATTTTCTACAAATTTAACCTAGCGTTATAATGTTATATCATATGCAAATGATAGCGTTATAATGCTATGTCAAGTAAGGACAAAACATAATTAATTTTGAAATAACGTTATAACGGATTTCTCTAAGTTGTTCTGGCTTGATTATTTTGTTTATTGAAAACACTTGGCATTATAATGGATGTCTCTGGGTAGTTTTGCAAATTCAGTACCTAGCAATTTTTGGTCTGGATTTCATGGTTTAGCATTATAACGGCAAGTTGGCATTATAATGGTTTTCACGGGTTTGTTTTTTGGTCTAGCCAGATTTGTACCATTTTGGAGTTGATAGGCCATTTTGCCAATAGCCCAAAGTCACCAAAAGCCCACGAGTCAGTACTTCCCGTGAAGCCCAGAGAAGCCTGCAAGTACCCGAATTAGATAGTAACATAAATAGTACCTTCCCGAAAGGAACTTAACCGAAATAGCATATCCCAAAATAGCATCCGAATTAGACCGCCTTAAAGAGTTAGACCACTTTGGCACATCCTAAATAACTGCCCACGATTAATATTGGTGGTAAACCGACATCATTAGGTATAAATATACCCCCATCCATCAAGAAGGGGCATGAGATTCCTAAGACCACATAATACAACAGAGAAATTCATAAGCCAGAAAACAGGCAGTTAACCTCTCCGGTTAACTGCTTTACCTCACTCGATCCCAAGAATACTGATGTGTGTATTTCACACATATATTCTTTAGGGTAAAACCGGGTCTTTTGGTATAAACTTGAGCCTTATTGGTCCAAATAACTACAATAAAGGGGCATATTGTTGCAATTGTCGTGTTGTACCTATATCTCGACTTGCAGGTTCATTTCCTTGACGTTTGGTGCACTTTTATGCCTTTTCTGGTATGTGTTGTCTAACCTTATCTGAATGGGGAAACCTTACCTTGGTGAAACTTACCAACACACACCAATTGAGTGGAACAATGAGTGAAATGTGAGATCCACTAAATGCCTAAGGCACAAATCATTGGAGAGATGTGAGATTCCACATATATGTGCACTGATACACATTTTCACCCACCTTAAATGATATATCTAAGTTCCACAGAAAGGCATAGCCGTGTGTGTCATAAGACGCGGCCCCGGTGTCGTCCATTCCGACCGGGAATAATTAGAATGGACGGGGTTCGGCTCCTGTCCCTTACAGGATCCATTGGGTCACAAGGGAACCCTGCCTTAGTTGCTAAACCCTTAGTGTTTGGTGTTATATCCAAGAAAAAAAGCACCGCATGCCCTAAGATGAGTTCACCTCGTGTGATCTTGGAGGGATTAGAACAAAGGACTACTCGTTGTGCCTGGCGCTTGCGTCAAAACAATGAAAATGGTGAAACTTACCTTACACACACCAAACACCAATTGAGAGTGATCTTGAGAGCTAAGTGAGTCTACCAAAGCACTCAAAGTGCCTAGAGGAGTGACTTGTGAGAGTCCACAAAGACACGTACACATCCACTTATCACTTCCAATCATCAAGAGTAGGTAGATTCCACATATGGCTAGTTGCGAAGGGCCGGAAAGGTCGCAACCAGGGTTTAGTTCATCTAACCTGGCAAAACAACTGATGAACATGGTTACGGGACTGTCCTAGGTGTTCCCAAACAGTCGTCCCTTGGTTTGGATAGTTGGCCAAGTAAAACAACAATTACCGAAGGAGGCAAAGTGCTTTGGGAGATGAACGACATGTGTAGCTGAGTTCTCTGGGCATAATTAAGCATTAATAGACCCTTTCATGCATGCACAGAGACTTAGAGCAAGATAGCACTTGATTCAGGCCAGAAACAGCTTTCCTGCGTCCCAGAGGTGATCCCAGCGGCCCAGTTGGCATGCCCTGCGACCCAGTTGATGATCCCTGCGGCCTGGACACCTGCAGGCCAATTTAGAAGATGTTTGCTGAGCCAGATGAAATCCCTGCGGCCCAGAAGTGTCCCCTGCGGTCCTGTAGACATGTCCTGCGGCCTGGAGACTTGTATGCCATATTGGAAGAGGTTAACTAGGCCAGAAGTGCTCCCTACGCCCCCGTTGAAGGTCCCTACGGCCCTGTAGACATGGCCTGCGACCTGGAGACTTGCCTGCCACCTTGGGAGATGTTTGCTGGGCCAGAGATGTTCCCTGCGGCCCGTTCATGCCACCTGCGGCCCCGCAGGGACAGATATGGAAGGTCCCAGCCTCAGAACCGCCTCAGACCCTATAAAAGGAAGTTATTCTAGAGGTCTTAGGGTTCCACTTTCGACTCTTTGGACGCCGTCTTGAAGCCAACAGACCTGAGAAGGCTGTAGGGCATCATTTGAGGAGGTTTCTTCACGCCTAAGGAGAGATTCAAGGCCGGGAAGCATACCTCGCAGTGGAGTTCTAGTTTTAAGGGTTTTATTTGTATCTTTACTCATGAACTCTCTGTTTTATCTCTTATTTTGTTGTATGAACATGAGTCGTGAGTAGTTATCTAGTTCTTAGGGTAGGATAATGATTGCATGGATGGATTGATGTTTTAACTGAGTTATTTGTGGTGATTTTCATATTGAACTGCTTGATACTTGTCTTTTCCTCTGTTTACTTGCTTGTTGCTTGATTACCCGTAGGTGAAGGCCAAACCTAGTGTGGGTTTTAATATTAAGTAACCATCATTTGAATATTGGAATTGTTTAGGTTGATTTATTTGAGTCCGAGACAGCCCGAGAGGGAATCTCGTGTTCAACCCGAGAGGGTGAACTAACCTTAGAACGCGTTCAATTGATTTTAAGTACTCGAGAGAGACTTAATGGTGTATTTGACTTGCTTGATCTGTTAAACAACCAACAAACGAGAGTTGAGGGAGTTTGAGTTAGTCTTGTGTGTCAAACCACCAATCACAACACATAACAGAGCACAGCAGAGGGTCCTGCCCCCCTGCAGACCTTACCTGCGGCCCTGTAAGAGGTCTTACAGCCCCGCAGGAACCTCTTACAGACCCGCAGGAACCCAATCCTGAAGTCAATTCAAGTCCTAAACCCTAGGAACCTTTATATTATTGATTATTTGAGTTGTTTACTTGTTTGTTATTGTTTATTTGCTTTGTTTACTTGCTATTTACTTATAATTGATTGTTTGTCACCCAACTCAACTGCAAACCCCCCCCAGTTTATACCAAAACACCAAAAAGAGTTACTTGTTTGTTTGAGAAGTCTTAGAATTGAAATTAGAGTCTGGTTTAAAGTTGTTCACCGTCCTTGTGGTTCGACCCTGATCTACGATAGACCGTCGTTTGATGCGACGCTAAATTGGGATTAGGAACTATAAATATTATTTGATAGACAGATCTACGACCCACACAACTCTAGTTCTAGTCCGAACATCAAATACCTACGTGGTATCTCCCAGATAGGCCGTAATAGCGACCGTGGGGACACTACCCTCACTCGAACTAGCTAGGTTATTTAATGGCAACACCAGCAAGAGAAGATAGGACCGAAGGAAAAAGGCAAACAAACCCCAACACTATGGAGCCCGAAGATGTTCATCATGTGCCTTTTATCCCGACCAAATCACAACATAAGCAACCCTCTGAAATCAGAGCATCCAACACTATGGAGCCCGAAGAAGTCGAAGATATTGAAATTGAGGAAGGCAAGTTCCTAAAGATAGGAAAGGCACTCTCCGGAACGATCTCGTGCAATTTCTCAAGAAGAACATATCATCATTCGCATGGACAGCCGAGGATATGCCGAAAATTCGAAAGGAGATCTCTGAGCATCGCTTATATGTAAGGCGAGATCACAAACTTGTCAGGCAAAAGAAAAGAAATATCGGTGCCGAAAGGCAAAAAGCGGTTCGAGCAGAAGTCGAAAAATTGCTCAAAGCTGGTTTTATACGGGAAGTAACATGTCCAGATTGGTTGGCAAATCCCGTGCTCGTCAAGAAGGCAAATAGAGATTGGCGCATGTGTATCAATTTTGCCGACCTTAATAAAGCATGCCCGAAGGACCCCTTCCCCCTACCTAGAATCGATCAACTGGTCGATTCAACGGCAGGACACGCCGTTCTAAGCTTCATGGACGCATCTTTTGGATATAATCATATAAGGATGTATCCGACAGATGAAGAAAAGATCGCATTTGTAACCGATATGGGACTCTACTGTTACAAGGTCATGCCATTCGGATTACGAAATGCGGGAGCTACCTACCAACGGTTGGTCAATAAGGTATTTGAAGAGCAAATTGGGCGGAACATGGAAGCGTACATAGATGACATGCTCGTAAAAAGTATGATGGGAGAACATCACATTAAAGATCTAGCCGAAACTTTTCAAGCAATGAAAGTCGTAGGAATGAAGTTAAATCCGAAGAAAGTTTTTTCGGGTTGGCGGGAGGTAAATTCCTAGGCTTCGTGGTCTTACAACGAGGCATTGAGATTCATCCTTCAAACTTGGAGGCCATACTCAACATGCAGCTCCCAAAAAAACTCAAAGAATTACAAAAGTTAACAGGACGCTTGGTTGCGTTGAATCGGTTTATAGCAAAATCAGGCAAAGTATGTCTTCCTTTCTTCAAAGCGTTGCGCCGGGACTCAAAATTCGTATGGAACAGTGAATGTGCAACAGCTTTTGCTCGCATAAAAGAATACCTGGCCAACCCGCATTGTATGTCCCACCCTCAGCCAGGACAACCCTTGTTACTATACCTAGCTTCCGCAGACTAAGCTGTCACTATCGCGCTCGTGACAGAAGAGGGGGGAAAGCAACTTCCCGTTTACTTCGTATCCTATATTCTAAGAGATGCAGAAACAAGATACCCACCCCTCGAAAAAATGGCACTGGCCTTGGTCATGGCCGCCCGTAAGCTCAAACCATATTTTCAGTCATACCATATCAATGTACTCACTAGCACACGTCTAAGGAAAGTCCTTATGGATTTCAATGCATCTGGCCGACTCCTAAAATGGGCCCTTGAATTATCAGAATTCAATATAACATTCCATGCGAGACCCGCGCAGAAGTCCCAAATATTCGCCGATTTTATCGCTGAATATTCCGGAGAACAATCGAATGCTCGTTATTTGTGGAAGGAGCATCATCCCAAGCAGGGGCAGGAGTAGGCGTAGCAATGACAAGCCAGAAGGGGGAGAAGCTCAACTATTCCATCCAGCTACTTTTCCCGGTAACTAGCAATGCGGCCGAATACGAAGCTATGATAGCCGAGCTGACCCTAGCTAAAGAAGTTGGAGCTCGACAAGTACACTTGTTCAGCGACTCTCAGATCGCGGTACGACAAGTCAAGGATGAGGCCAAGGTGAATGAAGAAAAACTTTTGGCTTACAAAACAAAGTTATTAACATTAATCGATTCATTCGAAAAAGTCGAAGTCTCCCATATCTCTTGAAATAGAAATGATCCAGCTAATGCCTTGGCTAAACTAGTCTCATCAGGACAACTTGACAAGAAAGAACCGGTCATCTGCTTAGAAATTCCCAACCCAAGTATCATGACTAAAGAAGAAGCCTTCCCGATTGATATCGGCAATAATTGATACACACCAATATGGGACTTTATCACAAGAGGGCTCATTCCCTCTGACAGAATAGAGGCCAGACGAATCAAACACATTGCACCTATGTACTGCATCCGTGAAAACACTTTATATAAGAAAGGATACTTAAAACCATGGATGAGATGCGTCTCAGATTCAAACACAAACAACATACTGGTTGAGGTACACAAAGGAGTATGTGGAAGCCACCAAGGAGCAAAAACATTGGCAAAACGCATACTTCGGGCCAGATACTTTTGGCCAACGATAGTACGAGATGCAAGAAATTTTGTCAAGAAATGTGAGAAATATCAGTTTCACAGCATGCTCTCCCACATCCCTCCATACGAGATGATCACCATATCGGGAGCATGACCTTTCGACCTATGGGGAATCGATATTTCGGGACCCTTCCCCAAATCCACCCGACATGTTAAATACATTATCGTAGCAGTTGAATATTTACCAAATGGATTGAAGCTGAAGCTATCCAGAAGCAGGATTCCGCTTCTATCACTCGTTTCATGTGGAGGAACATTATTTGCAGATTCGGTGTTCTGCACGCCTTCGTAACTGACAATGGCACACAGTTCTGCTTAGAGCAAACGTTAGATTTCTGTGCCAACCTTGGAATACATAACAACTTCTCTTCTGTCAGCAAATCGTCCAGCAACGAATTGGCTGAAGTTACGAACCGAACAATCAAAGAAGGTTTGGAACAGAAGGTCAACACCCTTCGTAGCTCATGGGCGGACAAACTTGATGAAATATTGTGGGCTTACCGCGTAACTCCCCGAGAAGCGACCGGGGAGCGCTGTTTCAACTGGTTTATGGGTCAAAGCCCATGACCCCGCTCGAAATGATTAACCCATCGATCCGAGCCAAAGCTCGTGATGAAGCACCAGCAGGCGGGAACGAAGAAGAAAGAAGAATGGAACTGGACCTAATAGACGAAACGCGCAATTCTGCCAGATTTACCATCATGGAATATCAAAGAAGGATAAAAAGAGCCTTTGATAAACATGTTGCTCCTAGGCATTTCCAGCCCGGCGATCTGGTATTACGGAAGGTTGAGGCGATAGGAAAACGAGTCAAGAAATTGGAGGCCGCATGGGAAGGTCCCTTTCGGGTAACGTTATCTCACGAAAATGAAGCTTACAAGCTAAACACAATGGAGGGAGACGAAGTGTCGAGAACATGGAACAACATCCACTTACGAAAATTTTATCAATAATAGGTAGCCGTGAAAACTTTAAAACCCGGCGTAAAACCTTATGTATCCCACAAGCTTTGTTAATGAATACCTTTTTTCAATTTTTGGACTTATAATTTGTTATTTAAACTAAAGAAATCTCATAGGGTGGGACCCGAATAAAAGAAAACCCACGGGTTGAGATTCGAGTAAAAAATGCACAAGTACAATAAAGAAACCTCACGGGGTGGGACCCGAAACAAAAAGAAAACCCACGGATTGAGGTCCGACATTTGTACATATTAAAATCACGGGGTGGGACCCGAATATAAATAAACCCCGGATTAAAATCCGAATGAAAAGCAAAAGTACAAGGGGAGAACAATCTTGTACCAAAAGTAGGAAAAACTACGGGACGATGCCCGGAACACAAGGGGTTTGATACCCGAAACACAGAACTGTACTGCAAAACATATTCTTTATTATCAAGGTAAAATACAAACTTCAAGGGGCATACCCCAGGAGTACAACTTAGGAAAAGAAAAATCTAGAAAAAAAAATCCTAAAGATAAGGAGGATAATCGGTATCTCTGAGTAGCTGCTGCCACCAACTCTCCTGTTCTGAAAGGAAAAAACAACAAAGTTAACATTTTTTACATCTATAAGATAAGACTTGGTTAAAAAATAATGACTAGTACCTAATTACTGACTGATCTACTGCTGGCAGCTGCATCCTTGCCCGCAGAGTGCTATCGGGATCGGGGCGTGCTAACCCTAGTAACTTGCCTCAGGGTTTCAGGAACAGAGAGATGAGAAGGCCACCTTGAGAGGGGGTACGAATGGTGGATTCCGATAGGCTTGGCGACTCGGTGACTAAGTTTCATCTCTATCACCTGCCCTTGGGGATCTCGGAACTTGTCATCTTCTTGATCCCAAGAAAATCCATCCAAGTCTTTGCACTCCTCGTCCGAAGGGAGACGAACTCCCACCTTATCCGCAGTAATGGGGAAGAAGCGGGAGATATCCCGGAAGACATTGTAACATAGCAGTTGAACTGAGACCTTCAAGGCGTACAGAGCTGCATGACCAAAGGTAGTGCTCTTCAAAAAGCCATCAACAGAGGATGACTTCAGAAGAGCAATCTCTTCGTCCTTCTACTTCTCCCGAGCAAGTGCAGCGTCCAGTTCAGATTGAACACGCTGCAGCTCTCGTTCAAGGTTCCGCTTCTCACCGGATAATGCCCAGTTTGCAGAGTCTAAATGACCCAGACGATCTTTGAACTCATCTCGCTGCATCGCCACCTTGGCAGTCCGAATGGCGACGTTAGCGAGATTTGGGATTATTAGTTTTCTGGTTGCATGAGCAAACTCGTCATGCACCCGACTCAAGAAACAGTCGGCCTCAAGAAGAGACTGTTTAGTTTCTTGATAATAGCCAGGGGATCTTCTTCTTGGCTGTTCATGTAAGGAAGCCGATTGACGTGGAATACCTGCAGGGCGTAGTTCCCCAAACTACAGCTCGGCTGATTGATCTTCATGGCTTCTGCCATACTTGGAATGTTCATGCACACCGAGTTCGGATATTGAGCCGGAAAGCCCTCCCTCCAGGGAAATCCAATACTGAATTTCCTGCTTAGTTGTTGTTGCTCCTTGGCGGTAAGGGGAGCAGCAGGAGATACACCCGATCCACTCGGCTTGGAAGGGTGCCTTGATTTCTTACAGACTTTGTCGTCAAGTGTACTCTGACGTTTCTTTTTGTCCGTACGAGGGCGATGGGATGATTCAGGCTTCTTTGACCGGGAGGATGGAGGAACTTGAACCTCCCGGGGTTGTTCGCTATCCGAGGCAGAGGGAATGTCCTCTACCTAAATTAAAAGGATCTCCTCTCCGTCATAAATGAGATCCATAGACCCTTCGTCTGAAATAAAAAACGAGAGAAAAATGAGAATGTAATAAAATACTTAGAAAACACATCATAACCCTAAACAACGGGTAATACCTTCTACAATCTGCTCCACGCGAGCGATTAAACTCACTTCTTCTGAACAATCGGGAAATTTAACATCCCAATTGATTAAAGGTCTCCATGCCTTACGGATTCCTGATAGGCTGGGAATCGATTGAGGATTCTCGAGAAAGAAGTAGCGAGATTTCCACCTATTTATTCTCCACGTACTTTTGGTCTTAAATATCCTAGAACGGTTTTGCCTTTGTTTCAGGCTTAACCATTCTTGATCCACCCGAGTGACCAAATAAAAATGGTTAAGGATAGAGAGGGTGGGACGGTCGGTTCCTAGAAAAACAGAGTTTATCAGAAAGAAGGTTTCTAAAGAGGTAAGGTGGCACCAAGCATATGCACTGAATTGTGCGGGTGCCACATTAAACTGAATCAAAACCTCTCTTTGGAATTCGGTTAAGAGAAGCCTAAAGCCACTATTAACCATGGCTGTATAGATACACAGGCCTTTTGATATATCATATGCCCGATCTATTGGTGTTGGTCGTAATACTCGGGGGAGACTGTCATGAACTACATAAAACAAACCTTGTTGAAGTTGTAAGCGAAAAGTCTCTGCCCATTTAGCAGAGCTAGTACCCTCGTAAGTCTCCCTGTCGGAAGGGTACATCCTTGCAGCCGAGAAATCTTGATCCCGAGGGAGAAGTCTCTTCCTAAGACCTGAAGGTCTCCCGGGTTCATGAAGAGGCACTTCCTCTAAAGCTATTTCTGGCTGAGCCTCCACTTCTGGAAGAGAGATGTTTAGATTTGAAGGACCTTCAAGATCCTCGTCAGATCTGCTCCAACCTTCCCTGATCTCGGAGTTCTCCATTGGCTCTTTACCAGGACAACGAGAAGGGTTGGGTGATGAATTCATTTTGTCGAAAGCCTTGTTACGCAAAGAAAATAGAAACTAAGCTAAGCAAATAAAGAACAGAACAGAAAACAAGAAAGCTAAGCCATTAATGGCGAGAGGATTTAGTTCTTCCAAAACCTTGATAAAAGAATCAAGGTGCCAATTAAAACCCACAAGAAAATCCAAAAACGAACGAAAGAAAAGATTGATTACCTTAATAAGAGAGAAGGAGAAAGAGTTAGTGAATAAGAAAGCTCGGAAAGTGTGAAAAAAGCTTGAAAGCTTAAGTACAACAATGGAATAGTCTTCAACGAAAAGAGTTCTTCCGAGGAAAACAGGTAGGTATTTATAGATGACTATGAGACAACGAACAATCGTCCGTTCCGAACCTATCGGGACGTGCCACCTGTAACTCTTGTGGCCAATAAGAACCATATGTAGAAAGTAGTAGAAAACAGACGGATAAAGGTTTCTCGAAGTCCAAAGGACACGACGCATCGTTTTCCAACCCAATTATTCGAATGATTATTTCACTTTTCGATGCTGGCGCGACGTTTCGATATCTGACAGCTGTCATAAAATTCGGAGAAAATGATTTCGAGAAAGATCTTGAAAGATCTCATTTAAACCTCTAATATATTTGAAGAATAGCATTAAAGGATTGGGGGACAGGAGATATCTTGAAAGATATTTCGGAAGGTATCCAGGAGCCTCATTTAAAAATATATAATGACCCGGGAGGTATCAAATTTGAAGTTTCAGAAGCATTACCGGGAAGTTATAACTCAGAAGAAACTAAAACATATTATCGGGTGATATAGTTAAACTACCCGAATTTTTGATAGTTAAGCCTTTAATGCAACTGAAAATGACATTATAGGCTTGGGAGGCAGATGATAGGTCATTTTGCCAATAGCCCAAAGTCACCAAAAGCCCACGAGTCAGTACTTCCCGTGAAGCCCAGAGAAGCCTGCAAGTACCTGAATTAGACAGTAACATAAATAGTACCTTCTCGAAAGGAACTTAACCGAAATAACATATTCCAAAATAGCATTCGGATTAAACCGCCTTAAAGAGTTAGACCACTTTGGCACGTCCTAAATAACTACCCACGATTAATACTGGTGGTAAACCGACATCATTAGGTATAAATATACCCCCATCCATCAAGAAGGGGCATGAGATTCCTAAGACCACAGAATACAACAGAGAAATTCATAAGCCAGAAAACAGGCAGTTAACCTCTCCGGTTAACTGCTTTCCCCTCACTCCATCCCAAGAATACCTACGGGCTATCTCCCAGATATGTCGTAACACTCTATCACTCCTTCCGAAATATCTTTCAAGATATCTTCGGGATATCTCTCGCCCCCCAAGCCTTTAATGCTATTCTTCGAATATATTAGAGGTTTAAATAAGATCTTCCAAGATATTTCTCGAAATCGTTTTCTCCGAATTTTATGACAGCTGTCAGATATCGAAACGTCGTGTCGGCATCGAAAAGTGAAATAATCATTCAAATAATTGGGCGGGAAAACGAGGCGTCGTGTCCTTTGTACCATTTTGGAGTGTACTGTTATAACGCCAGTATAGCGTTATAACAGTTTGTGCTATTTATTTTGGTTTTCTTGCTATTTTTAATGTCAAATTTAAACAAACTAAGTTCTAATTAATCTAAGCAATTTTTCATCTTGATCTTGACTTTCCGAGGTTGTTTTTAGGTCTTTCTTGATCATTTCTTTTACTCCTTTTGCTTTTTGCTTAAAAGTTTCTATAATTATTCTTCAATACAAGAAATGATAAAATTCAAATAGTTTTGCAAATTAACAAATACAAAGACACTATTTGATCCAACAAATTCAAATAAGGTCAGGATGAGCCTAAGTGATTCCTCTGAGATTTTTTTTTTGAAATATATCTTATATAATATGTAATTTGAAGAAAGATACGCTTATAATTTGAAGAAATTGTAAAATGTCTCATTCTAAAATAGTTTTCAAAGAACGCCTCTAAAACTATATTTTTTAGTGAAATTATTTTAAAATATAGGTATAACTAAAAATGTTTACATTAATTTTTCTTTTTTTGGAAATAAAAGATAGAATCATTTTTATTCTTGTAGATATCTTTCTGTCAATCTATTTCACCTATGTTTAACATTTTTTTCCTTGAGATATTTTCCTACTTTTATTTTCAAAACAAAATTGACATACCAAATACTCCTAAACTTTAAAATCAACAACTCAGCACCGTTCCTAACGGAATTGTCGAACGCAGTAGGAATAGCAAATACATAACACGCGGGCCCCACTGCGTAGGTGGTCCAGATGTTTTGCCCGTCTTGTAAGGATGCCTTTGGATGAATTGATGAGTTAGTGATATCAGTGACTAATTCAACAATTTAGAATAGCTACAAATTAAATAATTGATTGAATTAGTAGAATAATAAAGTTAGCTCACTAACTCAATGAAAAAAATAGTTATTTTTTCATTCAATTATGAAATATCACTCTAAAATAATTACTAATTCAAGATAGCGCTATTCTAGCACCATTCCAACACATCCTAAGAAAACACGAATCGAGATCTTCTACCGCGCAGCACCGTCATTGTGCGTGCTGCGCAGAAAATTTGAATCTTTGATTTGCATCAAGATTCGTGCAAGCTAAACTTTATAATCTCAGACCCCCTCTGAATCAAATCTGGACCGTCCGTAGCTCACAGCGCAGAAAATCTGAGCCGTCCGTCGGTGCTGCGCGGTAGAAGATTAGCTTCCAAGAAAACACACCCTAAGAAAATAACCAAATAGCCAATTTCTAGGATGAGATATTTTTGATGCCACATTTGATCCCAATTCCTAATAACTGAATTTTGGACCATTAAGCAACAACTTCCAGCTGTGCTGCCAGATGAGCGACTCTTTGGAGACTTGGACTTTACTCGCTTCTCCTAGAAATGGTTGCCTTCTCCACAATTGTACATCTTATCGTCTCCTACATGACATCATTGACATGGGATTATGGGAATATCGTGTTTAATTCTTTAGTTTTAATAATTTTCTACTGGACCCAAGTTGGTAAGACCAGGATATATTCATGTTACTTGAGTTTTATTTTATATATTTTTTTTCTTTTGATATCAACTTAGTAAACTTGCATTTTATTTATATTTGTCCAAATGTAACTTTACAATTATGGAAACTATACATTAGATTAGTTACAAAATATATGTTACTTTATTTTGAAAATAGATATGTAGGACGCCAAGTTTCACTAAATTGGATTATATTATTGCAAAATCTGTCATAATTGATTTGGTAACTAATTTGTTCTCTTGCAATAAATACATATTAGAAAAATAATTAGATTTTTTGTTTGTATATGCTATCACTGGGACCATTGAATTAATTTCATGATAAATAAATTGAATAATAAAGACATTAACCTTAATAATCAACTAAATAAATATGATTTAAAATAAATTAGATAATAAATTCATCAAGCAGTATAATAAAGTCATTAAACTAAATCATAATGGTTATTTATTGTTTGGTTTGATGGTAATCTGTTTAAGCCCTTTGGCTATTAAATTTTCAGATTTTGGTTGTTAGCCTATTAAGTATCTATTCCATATTTGATCAAGGCGTATCCAAATTAACTGAACCTCAATTGAAGTATTTAAGCTTAATCATGGTCTTCTTAAACTAGATATCACTAATGATAGCAAAGGAGGCATCTATGTTGCTGTATATCAACTCCCTATAGCTCTTGTTACTTCAGTTGAATATTGGATTTCTCTGTTATTAATTGGCCTTAGCACTTGTGTAATATAGCACAACTACCCGGAGACAACATTGTAGCGTGCAATAGCAGCGCCAATTACGTGGAAACGCAATTAAATTAAAACCCAATCCGTGTTACCAGTTACCACCTCACCTCTACCTCTTTTATTTATTAAATTCATCCCACACTGCATAAACTCTGTTCCCGAATCCGGTAAAAGTTTCTCTCTGTCCTGTCCCAGCACAGTGCACACTCTTTCCATTCTTCCAACACATAAGCGCTGTATCGGTTATTCTGGTAATTTCACGATTAATAAAACTGGAAGAATCCGAGGTCCCTTTCTCCCTGTCTTTCTTCTAACCAGTGACAACAATCGCACCTCTTCTAGACCTTATCTTCGCTAATTCTGTTTAACAGTACAGAGAGAAAGAGAAGCACATAGTTAACTTGAAAGAGAGATAGAGAGAGATATGGCTGAAGAGGAGGCTAAGAAGGTAGAAGTGGAGGTTACTTCGGAACCAGCTGCACCACCGGCTGAAGTGCCGGCGCCGGAGACTGAGCCGACGAAGGATGTTACAGAGGAGAAGACCGTGATTCCACAACCAACGCCTGAGGAGCCCAAGCTTGATGATAGCAAGGCACTTGCTATTGTCGAGAGTAAGATTCTTTTTTAATCTCTCTCAATCGCTTTTTCTTAGTATCTTTTTAAAAATCATAGGTTAAGTTCAGGTTGAATTGGAAAGAATCCTTCTTGTTTCCTATTAAACCGATAATTAACAAGTTTTAAGCTTAAGAACATGCACGGATTGGTTTTCAATTTAGCCTTTTCTTATCCGGATGTTATTTTTAATCAATTAATTATATTAACTGTGAAATTTTGTTCAATTTCTTGAAATGAACTTTTGCGTATGTATGATTTTTAAGAATTAAATTCCGGGATGTATTAGTAGGTTTGGAATTAGTTGGATTATTGATAAACATCCTTGAAATGAACTTTATTATATACAGAGTTGAACTGTTGAAGTACTGTGACAAGGTGAAAATGATTGTACTAAATTAAATAAAGAACATTTTGAATAGAACAGAAGAAGTGATTTATTGTATCTGATAAAGGGAATTGACAGAAATACAAGTTCAATATGAATCAATTTAACATGAATTTGTCTTATCCATTTTTCCGTGACCTATATCTTTGCTCTAATTTAGTGTCAGGGAGTGGTAAATATTAATTGTCACTTGTCAACAAGATCATAGTCATATATTGGTCATGTATCAATGACTACAAAGTTTTTCCTTATTATTTTTGGATACTTTTGTCGAGTTAGCAGCATCTTTGGATAGGCAAATATGATCTCAATAATCCTTTTTTTTTTAGTAATCTCAATATTCCCTTTAGACTCCACTATTTCAAGTTTAGTTGCTTTAGTTATGCGCCTTTCAGTTGTGACTTGTTAAAAAACTTTTTTTGGTGACAATTCACCTGTCTCAATTTTTGTTTAAAGTAAGCTTCCTTAGAATTTATCAGGGAGCTACACAATAAAATTAACAATCTTATATGCGCCACGCTGTTCTCACTTCACGAATTTGAAAGATGTGCAAATCAGATTGTCTTAATACCATTTTGTTCTTCAGGAATTTTTGTCATTCATTTTGTAAGATAAATATAAGCAGTCAGCAGAGCATCTTATTTTTTTCATTTGCTAATCCTGTTTTGTCTTATCTCTTATTTTAATCAGACACACCAGTGCCTCCTGCAGAGAAACCCACAGGTGGTTCGAATGATAGAGGTAATTATGGTGAATTCAAATACTAATTTCCACCTTATTACGTTGATACCAGTTATTAATGAACTTCTTATCTTCAGATGCTGCTCTTGCACGAGTGGAAACTGAGAAGAGGACGTCTTTGATCAAGGCATGGGAAGATAATGAGAAGACAAAAGCTGAGAACAAGTTAGCATTTATTCTATCATTCACATGTTCTTCACTTTGAATTAAATACTCGCTGCTTTGACATTAGTGTTACTTAATTTGCACTCTCTCTGTCTTACATAATGTTGAATCGGCCAGAGCAACAAAGAAATTATCTGTCATTTTGTCTTGGGAGAATGCAAAGAAGGCAGCCGTTGAAGCTGAGCTGAGAAAAATGGAGGTATATCATTTCTAGTTCCTAGTGATTGCACTTTCTACTATTCTATTCAAATTTGTTAGGGTTGTTTTGTGTAGACAGACTTGCCAACATATGTACCTAACTACCTATGACCTCAATCCCTTGTTTTTCATTTGCATTAATTTCATCTATACTGTTCTCAACTAACAGACTGTTTGATATGAAAATCAGGAGCAACTGGAGAAGAAGAAAGCTGAATATGCTGAAAAGATGAGGAACAAGATTGCGGTGATACACAAGCAAGCCGAAGAGAAGCGAGCCATGACGGAGGCCAAGAAAAGTGAAGAGGTGCTAAAGGCCGAAGAGGAGGCGGCCAAATACCAGGCCAAAGGCCTAACTCCAAAGAAGCTTATGGGTTGCTTTGGCGTCTGAGTATACAAAGGAGCTAATTTGACCTGGAACAAGATTGGATCAGGTCAGATTTCATATACGTTTAGTCTTGTTGGGTGTGTTTTGGTTTGTTATGTGTGTATTTATTCATCGTTTTGTTAATTGGTCCTGTTTGTATGTTAATTTTGTGTGTAAAGGTTTTAGTGTGTTCTTGTGCATATAGGGACTTCCTGGTGATGTATATCTCTGTTAGGTCGGTTGTTTTCTGCTCAAAACAACTACATTCGTGTATGTACTTAACAAGGAAATTGTATTTGTTTGATAATTATATATAGATGTCATTCATGGTATTGCTAGTTTAGATAAAGTTTTGGAGTGATTAATCATTCAGTTAGGCTTTGAAATTGACAAGCTACTTAAAAAATCGCATTTCAAAGACGAACTTAATATTGGATATGTGTTCTTCAAACCTATAAAATTTAATAGCAGCGAGACTAATCTATTATGTTATTGTGAGATGCCACAACAAAATTCAAATGAAATTTACATGAAATTTCTTCGCAAATTTACTGCACTGATGAGTCTTCTATGTACGGTAAGTTAATTTTGGGCAGAAATATAAAAATCCATGCGGTTCATGGTGTTTGTGATATATGGGCCATTATTATATATGTTGACCTTTTTGTTTGTTTTTTTTAAACTGATTTTCACATGTACTTTTCATAGCTTCGAGGCCCAAAAGGTCTTCTTCTCTAGACTTTTCATAGTTTTGAGGCCCAAAAAGTCTTCTTCTTTAGACTTTTCAAAGGCCCAAATTAACAGTTTCATTTAGACTTGCATAGTTTGAGGCCCAAAAGGTCCGCTTCTTTAGACTTTTCATAGTTTTGAGGCCCAAAAGTTATCAGTTTCACATGTACTTTTCAGTCGATACGAGCCCTTAGTTCTTTACTGCCTTTTGGGATGTAAATTTAAATGGCATCTGTGCAAAGTGCAAAAAGAGTACATGTTCTGTTTCATATTTGTCATCTTGCATTCCTTTTTTACCCTTTTTGGGACCAAATTGGTCACATGGTAACAGAAATGCACCCGACGAAACAGTGAAGCATCTATGCTCATTTAAGAGCTTTTTAGGACCACTAAATGCTTCTCTTTTCTTCTTAGACCTTGTTTGTGGCGCCTAGTGTAGTTCTTCCTGTGACTGGAACTGAAGTTGCATGTGCTGGTATTGCCATCATTTATTGCTGATCTTGTTTGAGTCAAGCAGTAACTGTTACTCGACAGTATATAAACAGTAAAATTTGATCTGGAGATCATATAAACATGAATCTTGCTATGATTTTGCCCAATAAAATGTTCTTATGGTGTCATTTAATTTCAGCAAAACTGTGCCATAGATTCTTTACTACAGTGCATTGCTATAACATTTTTTTTATTTTTGCGTTCTAGATATAATACCTGTTCAAAAGCATTGCTCATCTACCCCATTTTCACTATGATTGTAAATGTTATAATTAATGCAGATAAGTTTCTGAATTCGCTAATTAGAGAACATCTATGCAAAACCCTAGATACATAGATGGTTTTCTTTGCGTGAAGTAGCAAAAAGTTAATCTATATTCTATAGTGTAATCTGTGAACACAAAGTATTGGCTTGCTCTAGCGATTGCAAGGAACCAGAAACCATGCTAGTTTTTACCATAAAGCGTTTGAATAGACACACTAGTGATTTTACTTTGAAGGTACGTATGACCAAATAGACACACTATCGTGTAGCGCACGCAGTATCAGAGCCGTCCGATTTTTTATTTGCTTTAAGATTCGTGTTAAAGTTTAAAAACTCCTCCTGATTTTCATCGCAGGCGATCGTTCAAAATAAACGGTCGAAGTGGACCGTTCGTTATTGTGCTGAACCGTACTGTCCAGTAGCATATTTGGATCTCAAATATACAGTTTGCACTAAGATCTCGAATTTTTAGCATAGTTGTTGGCTCTTACGGCTTGGATATAAGGCTGTTAATAAAATCATTTTGGCAGTTTTTAAAATTAGTATTGAATCGGATACAATTATGGATAAAATTTATATTTTATTAGCATATCGGATATGAATATAAATAAGAATGTTTTTCGTTAACTTGTCGATTAAAAGTAAGAACTAGAGTTATTTCGTACCTGTTATTTATAAAGTAAAATTTACAAACAATAATATAATAATTTATTTCATACTTTTATAACAATCAAACTAAATTAATGTTTCACAAATGCTATACAACATTTAAATCATTGTACGCTTTACAATTGTGTTAATTAATGCATATCTTTTTAACTTAAAAAATGTACAACATTTAATAATTAGTATATAATTTTTAAACAATATTGTTTATTTTTAATGACAATTGACATTAAACAATATTGTATAATTTTTGTGATGTCTTAAGCGTTATAATTAGTATATAATTACTTGGTGCTATTTATTTATCAGATCATATTTTTTTAATTGAATTATTATTATTTTTACTTGTTATTTACTGTCAACTCGTTTATTATGTGGAATTCTTAATGATGAGAATGGAGTACTAATAAAATAAATTTTTAAAGAATAAGAATAGAATATGAATAAAATCAAATTTAACCAAAACAAATAGAGTACGAACAAAATACATTAAAGATATAAATATAAATATATCTACTTTTATCCTACAATTGACAATCTTACTAGAATATGGATTAGAAATATACTATTAGAAAGAAATGACGAATACACAAATGAATTGAAAAAATAAAGATGTTGTTACAGTTTCTCTTCTTGATTCTGTTCTCTATTTCACCTATCACCTGTGACAGTGGGACTCCACAAAAAGCGGGCCTCACATGTCATAGATGGTAGGTGAAATAGAGTGGCAAAACAAGGAGCATGTATTATTATAGAAAGGAGATTTAACAACTTCATAAAATATTGTTTATTGAAAAAAATATTAAACATCATTGTCAAAAGAATAAACCAACAATTATTTTAATAAGCGTTAGCGTAGGTAGAGCTACGATAACGGTTATTTAAAATAATTGTTGTCTTTCATTTTTAGAAATTTTTAATCTAATGCTACGAGTTTTAAAATAAACGTTGGGTAGGAGCTACGTCAACGGTTATTTTATATAACCATTGCCTTATCTTCAAAACAATATTTTTATTTCAAGCATCCATGATGCGTGGCTATTAAAACAGACCAATAACATTTTGTGACAAATTTTAATTGTTTTAAACATTATTTTTGGTTATTTTATGTAACCATTGCCTTATCTTCAAAAATATTTTTATTTCAAGCATCCATGATGTGTGGATATTAAAACGGACGATTTACATTTTTTGACAAATTGTAATTGTTTTAAACATTATTTTTTGACAAAAAAAGAAGCACGAAATAATGTTAGATATTCAAATGAGCATAACTTTTGACTCATGCATTTGTATCAATAATTTATGAGATAGTCATTTGTTTCTTGAGTTTCATTATTCATAGTTTATTTTAGAAGTGAAGGACTTGAATTGTGGAACACTATTGTCAAGGATAATAAAAACTCTATGCAAGGACTTATTGATAGAAAAATTTGGCCCCCTTCTCAATTTAAATTATTTTGGGGTTGTTCTGCAAAATAAACAGTGAATTACTGAATACGAAGGTTCTGACTTTTCTCAATTCTCTATGCATCTGCGTGACGACGTGAAGTCGAAGTGCCGAATTCTGCACAGCTGCCAAAGCGACAAACCATTCTCTCGTTGACTCACTCCTCTCCAAGACATTAAGACTATAAAACATTAAAATCTCATTTGATTTTCATTTTCTTGTATTAATATAAGCATTTCAGCGTTTCAGCGGCTGAGTGGCTGTGCCAAACTTTCATATGTTCCCTGTGGAAAATAGAAAAAGGACATAAGGTCAAAAGAGAAATTTATTTTATTATTTTATAATTACTTTCTTCATATAAGATTGTATCAGAGCCTTATTTATTTTACTTTTTTGCGAGAATTCGGTTGAAAATTTTGGACTTTAATGGAATATTAAGTTGATAATTAATAAGTACAGTAAAACGTTCATGATCAAACACATAAATCAAATACAGAAAAATCATGTATCTTTTAATCTTGATAATTGATATTTGAAATTACTCGAATGGTTGAATGACGACATGATTTGCAACAACAATAGTTGAAAAGATATTTTCAACAATGAAAATTATTAAGACCGAGTTGCACAATAAGATGGCAGATGAATGAATGAATGACAATATGATTTGTTACATTGAGAGAAAGATTTTTGTTGCTATTGCTGATGAAATATTTTTGCAACGTTTTCAAAACATGATGACGCGAAAATTTCAGTTATCTCAAGTTAATAATTAGTGGTATATTTTCTACTTAATTTATTTGATTATTATGATTGTGATGTATGAATTCATTATAAATTTATAATATTATTTCTTCATTTTTTATATATAGATTTTTTGTTATATATTTTATTTTAATATAAAAATTATGATAATTGACAATGTTGAATATTTTATCATTTAATAGTGTAACATGAACTTAAAATTGATATCATGAAAATTTAGTGAGGCCCCTTTCTCAAAAAAATTCTGATTACGCCACTGAATAAAGGTGTCATTCCAATATGGTGTTACTTATGAAGAAGTTCGTGAATACCATTATGACTAAATATGCCCTTTGCATACGTTTGTATATGCAAATTAATGATGATATCACTGGGCCCTTTGGTAAAATATGATTATAATGCATGCATTATGATTAAAGAGTTAATCATACAAATATAATCTATTTTAGAATGCCAAGTATAAATAAATAAGTCTATATGAAATGACTATGACTTATTATTTGATATCACGTGACATAGTATTAAATATGAACATCAGCTCTAGATGTTGTTTTAATAGGATCATGATTTTATGTTAGTAATATCTTCTATATTGTTTGGGTAATCACAATGTACAATACTAGGTATGAATGTGATTTGTGATAATTAAATTGAGTTTAATATTGCTACCAATACAATATACCTAATGGTCACACCGAAAAGGATAAATGCTAGAAGAAATCATACGACTGAAGTGTTAGTTTGTAATAATATAGAAATCAATAATACGATAAATTATCATAAAACTTTGTTCATTAATTGAGTGATTAATAAATTGTCATTTTGTTGCCTTGAGTATTATTGAATTTATGGATCATTCATTTATCTGACTAGAGTCAATAACTGGAATTGTAAAACATCATAATATAGATGATATATACTCTTAAAAATCTCTAACCAAGGTAATCAACAAGAATAATAATTTACCATTACAAGGTTAGAATGTGGATTAAAAAATGGTTAAGTTTTACAGATCATAGACAAGAGATGTCATTTTAATCACATAAATACATGTTCCAGGAACATGATATTTGACAGACCTAGAATGAAATATTAAATGGAATTGTGTCGTGTCATTAATGTTTTCATTAAGTGTTAAGTTCTAAAGTATGAGATATTCATCTTTCCTACTAAGAGATGTATATGTGTGATTTTTATCTAACGTTGTCAGTAAAACGCAGCCATAACGGTAGCTTTTCGATATATATAGCTTAGCTGAGGTAGTGATGGTTTACCAAAAGTACTATTGTCCCTCGTATCTCTATACGAGTTATAGTATCACTGGACCTCTTGATAGAGTAGGATTATCTGCATGCAGTATAATTACAAGAGTAATTATATTCGATAAATCTGCTCAAGATCGAGAAAAGATTAAGTTTGCAAGGATGACACACACCTACCTTGAAACTGATCTGATACTGTGAGACAAAAGAATTAACACGAATAAAATAGTTTAGTGGATCGTGGTATTGTATAGTACAACATCATCTGTGCAATTGGATGATCATAGTGCAGATGTTAGATGCCTCCTATGATTATAGAAGTTAAAATGGTTTTAATTCTATTTACCAACATAACACAGATCCTATTGAGTCACACCGTATAGAAGCTAATCAGAGAATCTTACTGATTAATTATAAATTTATTATAATTAATATTAAGATGGTTATAATTAATTATATGTGATATAATTAAATTATAAATGTCATATAAGATGACAAGCATAAACAACGGTTGATTTATAAAAGTATTCGATGTGTTGTATAAATCCGTATCGAAACCAAACCGATACCGAACCTTGAGAAATATAATTTTTTAGAACAATTATATATGTATATTTAATTTATATTTTAAATATTAATTATGGTTTTGAATTTAGGATGACAACCATTATCAAATTAAAAACTTAATTAAAAATTAAAATCTTAATTAAAAATAAAAATAAAAAAGGGATGTCAACACAAAAAATAAATATCCAAAATAATTTAGATTTTTTTTGGGTGTCGACCTCCTTAGGGGCATTTTGGTAATTATGCCAAAAATCAAGGGTATTTCGGTAATCGGCCAACCTGCTTAATTTTTTCTATAAATAGAGGGGCAAGGGTAAAGAGAAAAACACAATTTCATTCGAATCGTATCTGTTAACTCAAGATCGAATCAATAAATATATTTTTCTCTCTATCTCGGTTACGATTATTTACGGGATTAGGAAAATATATATTTGCAAAAGTTGTGGTATTTCTATTTGAATAACTGCGAGTCGTAAATATATTATTTTGTTCTTATCTCGGTGAATATTGTTTTTGCAGAATTTCGCAGTTTATGGTATTTTTGGCAGAAGAAATAAACCGCTCTATGGTCAGTCCTGGTGGATAACCGATAGAGGTATCAGACGTCTGTTACTCCGAAGAGAGAAGTTTCTCAGATTCGGTCTTCTGGGTCTGTTGCAATCCAATTGGAATTTGGATCAAGGTATAAATATGTTATATTAATCTATTTAATTTGTAAGTAAATTAAAGTTTTAGAAATCAATTAAGGAGTAGATTTGTAAAAGGATTAAATCGAGGTTTGATGCTAAAGATAAACGGGAGGTGGACACCCTCGATTGTTTATCTGACATACCTCGTTTAATCCTTTGGCTTAAGTTAGAAGTAAAATTTCTGTTTAACGATCTTTCCGCATCTTAAGCTAATTAACGGGTTTGAACCGTCAAGACCCAACATGAAGAAATCATACGATGATGAATTAATAATTCAAGTAATTAAATATTGATATGTAAGATATATTATTTATTCATAATAAATGAGAAGATATTAGTATGAGATACAAAATGAGTAAGACTTCATTAGAAGATTTAATTATGAGCACATTAATTGGGCTTATAATTAATAATGCATAATTAGATTATGCAGCATAGGCTTAAAGCCCATGTAAATTTTCGGGTATGATATGAAAGGTGTTTTGGAAGAATTAGATAAGAAAAGCTTAATATGGAGGAATCATATTAATTATGTATATATGTGATATATAAATCGATTATGTATACATATGTGTGTGTATATGTATGTATATGATATGCCATCTTGATATAAGATATCAATATTTTTAAAGATGTCAATGAGGATATCAATATTTTAAAGATATCAATCAAGATTTCAATCTTTAAAAGATAACAACCGAATTAATTTGATATCATTTTCTTCTCTATCTATTTTTTCTCCTTTCCATAAACAAAAATCATCTTTCTTTTGTGTTGGAACTATTGTAGCAACCGAGGCACAATATAAATATATCGATCCCTCCTCTCTCTATAGATACCCTCTCTTCTCTTGTCTTGTTTAGGTTCTCATGTGTTGAGAATTAAATACATAAAAATTGCTAATAGGAGGAAGTAGATCTAACATTCAATTTTCCTCATCGCTTCTTGCACATCTAGGTGGACTTGAAGGAACCTCCATCTCGTTGGAGGAGAAGAAAGAAGAACAAGGGTGACTCGATGCTAGCAATCATACCGATCCAAGTGAAAGGCATATCTCAACTAGATCTTTATTATTAAGGCGTATAGATCGTATATTTTGTAGTGATATTTTCTTGTATGTTTGATGCAAGTTATTCGAATTTTTAAATTCATGCTTTTACTACATAAGCATAAACCCAATAGTAACTCTGATTCGCATTATGAGCACTTTTTAGAAACGACAAGAAACAACCCACACACTTTAATGTGCTAAAGCCCGTAAAGACGTTGTTCCGACTAAAAAAACTTATGAAGCCTTCAAATCCCACTTTTAAGTTTTTCTGTTTTATTTTTGCTCGAATTTTCTAAAAAATTCAAACAAATATGGAACGATCATTAATTAAATAATCATTGCCATATCCCTCCATGTAGCCTCTTTGACCAAGTCAGCCACCGAAATACGACAACAATTTTTTAATAAATAACCGTTGCCATACATTTTGACCAATAGCAATCGAGAAACAAGCACCCACGATATGTGGTTTTTAGCATTTCACCATTTAGTTCACACATATTGCTACATGTCTTAATCACACCATTTATTCAAATATTATATAACGCTCTAAATTATTTTACCTTTCTTCTCCTCTGTTCAAATATTCATATCTCTCTTTGTCTCTCTTTTTTCTGCATCTTATTTCTCCTCTACATTTCTTCTTCAAATAATCAAACCTTTGAAACTTTGAAGATTAGAAGAAGAAGAATCCGAGGAGAAGAAAAATAAAATCTTTTAATTTTAGTTTGTATGCATGTGTGAAATGAGCTTGTAATTAATATTGATATTTATATGAATTTAAAATTGTATAGATGTTTATATGCATTTAAAATTTTACGGAAACAACTATGGACGCTATCAATTTAAAATAAGAGCTAAGATAACTATTATTTATTAAATAAATATTATTTTTTATAATGATACATGATCATCTGACATGTCCACGTGAAATAAGACAACGATAATTTAATAAATGTTGCCTTAAACTTTCGTAACTACCATTATTTAATAAATAATTTTTTTTATCTCAAATATTAAATTATTATTTTTTACGACTCTCCTTTGCTGTGCTAAGGAGAGGGAAGCAGATCTTCTGCCGCGCAGCAGGGATGGACGACCTAGATTTTCTGCGTTGTAGGCTATGAACGGTCCAAATTTGATTCAGGGGTTCTGATATTATAAGGTTTAGTTTGCACGAATCTCGATATAAATCAAAGGTTGAGATTTGTTGCCCAGCATGCATAGTATTTTTGCTGCGTGCGATAGAAGATCTCATTCCCTAAGGAGAGGCCGGGACAGACAACACAGGATCGGGCCGACAAAAAAGAAAGCATACACACATTTTTACTTGTATCAATGTCTAAGGCGTACCATTGTCAACACCTTAAAGGAACAAAAGCCTCCACCCATGAAGAGCTATTTTTTAGATTTTTTCTAATTAGTTGCTTTATTTTTATTTTGTTTTTTTTTTATTGTGTTTATAGATTGTAATGAGAGAGTTTTTATAATGAAAATCTTGTTATAAGTTTATTTGTTTAAATGTTTAATAAAAATTCTTCCATGATGGTATAATCAGTTATTGGTATATATTCGCTAGCAAATTTGGAGCTAGCCATCATTTATAAACGTTTAATACAATAAAGACCTAAGCAACATTTATTTTGTTAAATAATCATTGTCTTAGAAACTTCATGACAATAGTTATTTAGTAATAATCGTTGTCTTATCTCACATATTAAATTACTATTTTTTCTACGGTAATATTCATATGCCAACAATTTTCTATACTATTTATCAACTCTTAAATATCAATAATTGCATAATCGTTGAACTTGATAATTTTTAATCGTTTATCGGTCTCTTTTTTTTTTTATGGTTGTGAAATACCGCATATAAATTTGTTATTATTGTACTTCCGTGTGTGAATTATATTATTATAATTGGTTGACTAATGATCAAATTATTAAGGCTACATTTGTAAACTCATTGCAATGTGGCTTGCATATGTTTCATATTTTTCGATAAATGTAATGATTATACTAAACTAGATCTACATATTTCTCTGTTATTTTTCATGATTTTATCTCCATATTTCTTTCCAAAGCAAACCTTAGCATACTCTATTTTGAATCAATATTCGGTGAGATACACGTAAGATGAACAAGTAATTGAATAATTCACATAACTTCGAAATTTACATGTAAAAATTTCGAAATTATATAAATTATTCGATTGTTATATCTCCATTCAAAATATTTGATCGGACGTGAATTTCTATATATTATACGTAACGCGTAGATTGACCTCCATAAGCAACATTTCTAATATCGACCATATACCAATTAATTTTAGGCAGAATTTCATATAAAGGCCTCTAAAACTTCAATATTACATATTTAGTCACTAAAATCTCATAATTACATATTTAGCCATTTAAAACACAAAATATTTCATACAAAGGCTTCTAAAAGTTCAATATTACATATTTATTCACTCAAATTTCATAATTACATATTTATTCAAGTAAAACACAACAATGTTTTATTATTGTCCAGCATAACTGCAAATTAATAAATTTAATGTAAATTAACAATTAAATGGTAATTACCACTCTAAAACACTAAATGAGGTAGGAAATTGAAAACGGGTCGGGTCAGGTCGGATCAGGTCAAATTCGCCCGAGTTTGTCGGACCAGGTTTGGGAAGAAGGGTATAATCGTTAGCTTCTTTATTTCACACCGCTTCTCCTCTCCTTTATTTAGGTATTTGACAAAATTCATATGTGTTTGACCAGGCCCGAAAACTCCGAGATCGCGATCTGGCCCGGCCCGATCGGAGGCAAACTCGTGCAAACTCGTCCAAAAACTCTAGAGTCGAAGACAGGTAGTGACCATCCTTTTTGGAAAAAACCTGTGTTAAAACTCGTGCGGACACTCTAAAACACTAATAGAGGTAGGGAATTGAAAACGTGTCGGGCTGTGTCGGGCCTAACTTGCCCGAGTCGACGGGTTGGCCGGGCCGACGGGTTTGCAGGGCCGAGTTTGGACGGGTTGGCCGAGCCAACGGGTTTGCGCGTCAATTTTAACACAAGTTTTTTCCAAGAAGTATGGTCACTATCCGTCTTCGACGCTCACTTTTTTTACGGGTTCGCACGAGTTTGCCTCGAGTCGGGCTGTCGAGTCGTGGCCTTAGGGTTCAGGCCGGGTCGAGTTTGTATTTAGGAGATTTCAGTGGCTAAATATGTAATATTGAAGTTTTAGAGGCCTTTATATGAAACGTTTTGTGTTTTAAATGGATAAATATGTAATTATAAGATTTCAGTGGCTAAATATGTAATATTGAAGTTTTAGAGGCCTTTATATGAAATTATGTCTTAATTTTATGTTATATCAGTTTTTTTAGGTTTTTTAAGGCATGCAAACTCTTGGCTTTTCAGTTTTCAAATTTTTAAATAATTTATTTATTTGCACCGAATCGTACATAACATGACTCGGGCCACAAATTTTATAACACTTGCTTAAAAGTTTTCAATTCTGCACTCTGGTATCAGTGGCGGAGTCATGTTTGGGCAAGTTCAGACACTTGTTCGGGTTTGATCTTCAAAAAACGCAAATTTTAATATATTTTTAGTTATTTTTGTAGTGAAAATGAGTTTTTAATGATATTTTAGTGAGTTTTAGCCGGTGATAGACCATTTTGTCAAAGGCCCAATACTTTTCGGAAGGTCCATAAAGGCCTACAGGTATCCGAAATAGATCATGTGTACAAACAGCACCTCCCGATAGAAACTCAACCGAAAGAGCATATCCTAAAATAGCATTCCGATTAAAACCTCCTTAAGTGTAACACTACCACGGCACGATCTAAGTAACTGTCCACGATTGAGATCATGGACAAAACCGACATTATCAGTATAAATACGTCTACATCCAAGAGAAAAGGGGACGAGATTCTAGAGAACACAGAACACTACTACTAAACTGACTACTCTGGATATAAGGAGTTAACCTCTCCGGTTAACTGCTTTCCGCCTACTTCAACCAAAGAACACCTACGGAATATCTACCAGATAGGTCGTAACAACGGGTTTGTGTCCGGTCTTGATCTTAACCTCAGTGCTCGGACTTAATTGTGTCCGGATTTAAAATGTCTCTGAATCCGTCCCTGAGTAAGGTCAATGATGGTATTTGGCTCAACTAGCAATGTGTCTAGAGAGGAATTCAGGGTGTATTTCATGAGTTATAATTCTTGGAAGTCTATGTCAGTGGCATTTATACATGGTTTGACACGCCTGTTCTCGTCACAGAGAAACTTGCTATGTGTCTAGAGGCAAGTTTAGTTGTCACGTCCCGTCGAGTCCAAATTTCAGGTTTTAACGTGCTCTGGAAGCAATGCACAATCAGAGCATTTAATATTTTCACTGTGATCTAAAAAAGAAAGTATTTTTTTAACTGCAAATTCGGATTTGTACAGTTCGTTGAATGATGCTCGCGTCATTTAATATTCTCCGCTCTGAAGATTTTTTATATTATTAAGAGGACCGCTAATTTTTATGGAGATTGATAGATAGATACGATTAGTTGATACTCAATGATACGTGCTGCGTGCGTCAACGTACGTCGTTAAATGTATTGTTATGTATGTTATTTAAGTTCGATTGCATGTTATTTTATATTGAAAAAATAATTATGCATGTCAAGCGTTTTGTTATGCATGTTATGCGTAACATGCATAATAAATTGCTTAACATGCATAATTAGTTTTTCAGTTCATGCAACCGGACTCGAATAGCATGTTAAAAACACATTTAACATGCATAACAATGCACTTTGTTGCACGCATCGATTGCGTATCAATGAAGCGTATCGCCAGAACATTTTCCAATCTTTATTGTAACGATTCAGATCAAAGATTCTTCTTCCTCCGGAGAAAAATGTCTGCAGATGATTTCTTTTTCAAATGCATGGCCTCACAACATTTATTATACCTAGCGCTGTCAAACACACGAAACAATCACGCAAATACTTTCTTGCGTTTTAAGAGTGTAAAGATTTTCTGTTGCGTCTTACGTCGCGTTTAAGGAATTTTTCTTGTCTTTACGTTTGCTTTTAGTTAAAGATAAGAAACGTTAAAAACGTTTAATTTTTTTGAACGTTTAACGTGCTATTACCGATGCACAACAGAACCAAAAAAATAGGAAAAAACTCTGAAAATTACAAAATTTCATTTCACAAATCAAGTATATATTACATGTTCAATCCATTATAACTTCAATTTGCAACAATTTGTAACTAACATGAAGCATAAAAGAAATCAATCCAGACTACAACCTCTGTACTCAACCTAGCTCTCAAATTATCTTCTTAGTTTTGACCTATCTCAGCCAATGACCAAAAATAAAAGAAAATAAAATAGTGAAATACATACATCATCATTGAAGGTCACTGCTTGAGAGCCAATGAGCCAAATAGATCATTTCTCCAGGTTTCATACTCAATTAGCACAAGATGGAATCAGATGTTGCTGCTTCATTACTAGAATATAGCAGATTACCAACTTCTCCACCACCTTCTGCATAAAAAAAAAGAAAATGTAATAATGTAAGTTACTAAGTGAAATGAAAATATTAACATCATGAAATAACTCTGAAATGAGATGTTATCCATGACCGAAGCATGCAACCAGTTCTGAGTACATATGAGAGCTTGCATACTCTCATCATTCAAAGAGTTTCTCACTGATGAGAGTATTCTACCACTACTGCTAAATGTTGCTTCTGATGCCACTGTCGATATTGAGACGACCAGAATATCCTTAGCTAGCAGAGCTAAGACTGGATACTTAGGAGCATGAACTTTCCATCAAGCTAGGATGTCAAAGTCATCATCCAATGACCTCATCTAGTGCATCAGATAGGTATTGCTCCAGGTCTTATTTTACAGATTCAGTATTCTTTTTTCTCCTTGATGAAATCTTTAAATCCAACTTTTGTGTTAGAGATACAAACTGCTGCACTTGCCTTACTTAAACAAGCAATTGAACTAATAAAATAATTAAACTAATGAAAGAATCAAACTAATAAAACAATTACCTCCCAAGTCTTGAGGAGCTGCCAACTTGTTTCTGTGTAAGCTTGAAGTGTATCTTTACATACTCCTTGAACATAGCATTCATACAAGCTTTCAATTCATTAATAATCCCCTCAAAGGTATTAAGGTGCAAGTTCTCAAAGTAGTACTCAACAATTGTTAGCTTAGATTTTGGATCAAGAACACAAGCAATTGCAAATAATGTATTTCCACTTGTCTAGTATTTGTCCCACTTAGCATACATCTTTCATCCTATCTCCACAACAAAAGAATACAAATTACCATCTATATTTTTAATGTTAATATAAACCTCACAATATTCTGAAAAGAATATATTCATGGTAGGATATTTAGTGCCACTCAACTTCAACGTGGTCACATAAAAAACTTTCAATTGGTCAACTAAAGCTTTCATTGTCTCCCATTGAAAATGAAATACGACAAGTGTAATTCTTATCAACTTGTGCATATCTTTCAAATGGTTGGTTTGAGCTCCAAGGCTAACTAGAGCATGACTGCATGAGATATGTCGAATTCTAATGTGTTAGAACATCCAATGCAGGCCTCTTGTCTGAAACATCAACCTGTAATACCATATGAATATACATACATGCAAATTACAAGTAGATTTATAAGAGATCAACATTTAAAATTACATGAGATGCCACCAGACAAAACTTCTTCATTCTAGCTTGTGAACCACGAATGTACTTCATGGTTTCGCGAATTGAGGTAATTTCATCAGAGAGCACTTTCAACCCATCATGAACAATCAAATTCAGAATGTGACAACCATATCTTTGATTAAAGATCTGGCCTTGTACATGAAGTACATTCTTCAAATGAGTTAAACTGAACAGCTCCTTGATGCAAGCATCATTGGTAGTTGCATTATCAAGCACAAGGCAAAAGACTTTCTTGTCCAAATTTCACAATACCAATATGTCATAAATAGATGTGACAATGTGTTTGCCAGTGTGTGGACTTGGCAATGAGATGAAACAAACTATTCTCTTTTTTAATTGTCATCCATCATCAATGTAATGGCATGTTAGGCCCATGAAGCCCCTATCTCCATACTTGCTGGTCCACAATTCACTAGTAAAACTAACTAAGCAGTCAAGTGTACTAACAATATTATACAAAATCCTCATTTCTTCATTATAAATATTTATACAATCAGACTTGAGTGTGTTTCTTGACATAAGTTTGAGTTAGGGACACATTTCATGTAAGAATTCTATCAAGAAATGATGAGTTACACAATTAAATGGGTTCTCATGTACAATTATCAATTTTGTAAAGCTTTTCCTGGCTTTCTGTTGGTCAAATTGCCAAGCAGCAAGCTTTGGGCCAACCTTCAACAATGTTTGCAAGGCAACAGGTTTATGCCTCTTGTTGCATATTTTCTTGCAATTCCTTTCTACATGATATTTTAAGGAGTCAGTGCTCCTGGAGTTGTCCATCTTATATTTAGTGCTACGGTATTTAGAAATGACATCATTAAAGTCATCAGGTCTAACTGGACCTTATGAAATGCTACCAATACTTAGAGGTCATGACCTCTCTAGTTTTCCTCTTTCTGGTGGGTTGAGAATGTTGATCCTGAGGTACAGTTGCAATTGCACCAAGATCTTGAGTGTTAGTCAAGTGAGCATTGATTTCAATTCTTTGTATTTCATCTGAGGTGAAATCTGCATCCCCATGGTACAAAAAAAAATAATTCTAAGTAATTTAGTCAAAGCAATTTCAGTTCTAATTAATTTGTATTGCGAAATCAAGCAATTTTGTTCTAAGCAAGCAAGAAAAACATACTCATCATTTTCAGACAAATCAGGCTCACACACTACATCATCTACACGCTATTTGCCTGACCCAATCATTAAACAGAACCAGAGAATCTGCACGCAAGTCGACAAAACAATTAACTATAAAAATAGAATCATTGAAAGAAATAAGATAAGCCAATTATCTTAGAAAATTAGAATTGCTTGTTTGCTTACACACCTCCTCTTTTTCTCTCCTTCTGACTTTCTTTCTTTTCCCCTCTCTCTTTTCTCTTTTTTTTTTCTCTTTCCTCTCTGTCATTTTTTGCCTCCAGAAACATATATATGCTATAGTCAAAACTAAGGAGGATGCGAATATGTCCTGATCCAAGGTCTTGTCACCTAGCTACTGGAAACCTAAATCCTAAACCTTTCTCAGATTTTGATCTATCAATCATTTTGAAATCATCAAATACACTAGATGGCTAGAAACATGACAACTAACCGTTGAAAATAAGGTTAGAGTGTCAAAATCTGTTTAGATTTAAGCTTATTTGGCAAACAAAATCATTAGGTCTTGTGTGAATGTGACCAAACCGTACTATCACGTCACACATGGGTCGACAAGCTCAAGTTTCATTCGACGATATGCCTGAGGCATCGTGCAAGAGAGAGAGACATGTCAAACGTCAGTCAGAGAGAGAGAGTGGAGGAGGCAAAGAGAAAAATGGAGAAAAAAAGATAGCGAAGCGACGCTTTTAGGACAAGGAGCATTTAAGTCTATACAAAATAATCCTATTTCTACTCTACACTCCAAATTATTTCAGACTCGTAGAATTCTAAACGTAAGACGAAATAAATCTAAAGAAAGTGACCATTTGCATTTACGTTGTGTTTAACTAAATGCAGCAAAATATCATTTGCGTCCTACGTTGCGTTTAACAGATGCAACAAAAAGCTCTTGCGTTCAAGGGCGGATCCAACTCTTGCCAGGGGGGGGCAAGTGCCCCCCCCTGGAAAAAAATTTTGCAAAATAATCCAGTGTATTTGTGCGATTTGTCAAATTTTTTTCCGAAATAACCATGTATATTTGAAAATTTGTGTTATTTTGCCCCCCCCCTGAAAAAAATTTATAAATCTTGCCCCCCCCTGACGAAAATCCTGAATCCGCCCCTGCTTGCGTTTAACGTTACGTCACGACGAAATGAAACGTAAAAATTCCAAAATGCAATTAGTTGAGAGTCCTAAATTTATACCTAACACATATTATGTGGGGTTTGTTTTTTGTCTTTAGGACTCGGCCACGTGCACTTTATTTTAAATTTTGTTGGACTATTCTGTGAAGGCCCAGCTCAACCATAGGAAATTTCAAGGCCCATAAAAATAAATTAATGGGTATCCTGAATTTGGAACTCGCATCCTCAGCGGACAGACTCTTTGTCTGTATAGAGAGGTCACTCTGTATCGTTGGATTAAAAATCATCGCTCGACCGTAAATCATATTATTCGTGAGAGATTTTTATATTATTAATTACGATCGTTTATCTTCAAATCCAACGGTTCAGACCAAAAAAATTCCTCTCTGCGGAAGAAAAACTTCTTCAGAGGATTTTGTTTCCGTGAATTTGGGGGTAGATCAACCTATAAAAATACTAGGAATCTGTTTTATGCACACATATTTACTTGTAGCATGTCTTGTCAATCTATAAGAGTGCCAATTAAAAGCCAGTTTATAAATTTATTTAATGTCCTTATATGAAAAATATAAAATAAAATTGTCAAAAGTTTCAGTACTTGAACAACAACAACAAGTGCATGAATAACTACAACAACACCAAATAGGTAATGATTCTATTTAATCAAATGACAATATCACGTACTACTATGTTCTATTTAATCAAATGATAACACCATGTAGTAGTATGTTTTACACGGAACGAGATCTTCGACCGCGCAGCGCAGCAAATCTCCGTCTTTAATTTGCATCAAGATTCGTGCAAGCTAAACTTTATAATATCACTCCCTGAATCAAATCTGGGCCGTCGTAGCTGACAACGCAGTAAATCTGAACCGTCCGTCGGTGCTGCGAAAGCTGGTCTGTTTTACACGGGTTGCATCATGACTCCTGGAAAGCCGGAAATTGACCGTTGTAAAAAAAATATTTAAATGTTCTGAAAAGGCAGATAAATATGCATAGTACTGTTGAATGATTTGAAGATGGGCAATAAATCGGAGCAGAGAAAAGTTATCTTTTCAGGAGGTGAAATTGGATAGGTCAAGCCTCTCAAACGCTGTTTGAAACTGACCTTTTAAGAAGTGCAACAGCAAGCATCAGCCTTGCATTTATTACCTTCCTCTAGTCAAGAGAAGAGAATCATTAGCCGCGCGCATCAGCTGCTGAGACCCCCTGCCCCTTGCCTGGTACACAACCTAGTTTCCCCTCTAGTATACCACAAACAGGATGCCTCCAGTGAATGTACTGGTCCTAAGTCTCAGTAACACACTAACACTAACACACACTGACACTAACACTAACACTAACACGACACCTAGGTCGGATTCAATTTCAATAATGATAATGATATCAGGGCAGTGAAAGTTTGTTAATGTGGCTAATTTGGGAACACATTACTTCTGCAAATAAGGTTACTTGAAGCAATGAGAACTAGCATGCATTTGGTCTAATAGCAAACAAAGATGATGCTCTTATTTGTGTTTAGGTTGCACATTCAAAATTTAGATGAAAGATTTTTTGTGAATGTTTAAAATTGAATGTCTAGACAATCATCTTTGCATCATGAATTCATGATATAACCTGCTGTGGTTGCTGAATTAATCTCTTGAATAAATAGGCCTATCTAGAGTACTAAAATAATCTGCTCAGTGATACTACAGGTTCAGAGCTCATACATTGAATCCTAAACATATAAACCGATGAGAACATCACAATACCATATTTGCCACCAACATCAAATGCTTTCATTAATCATTACATCTTAACACATAAATAGGCTAGTTTAGGTAAATTGGTTAGCATTCATATATTAACCAATGAGAACAGACTAAAAATATTCTCCTAGTATATGGCTTTCGAATAAGATCCAAACAA
Source organism: Eleocharis quinqueflora (assembly GCA_964058865.1). Classification (NCBI taxonomy): domain Eukaryota; kingdom Viridiplantae; phylum Streptophyta; class Magnoliopsida; order Poales; family Cyperaceae; genus Eleocharis; species Eleocharis quinqueflora. The sequence goes on from CAXKVX010001068.1 coordinate 77,906, forward strand.
AAGCCATCTTTGATAACTCTTCCCAACTTAAACCTCAGCTACCAGATAAAAGCCGAAAAATCATGGTGATTTATACATAAAACATGGCCTCAATTAAACAACTGAGCGAAAAAGCAACCACACAATCTGTTCACTTGAATGCAGTATCTAATGATGCTTCGCTGAGGTCACTCGAGAACAATGCAGAGATGCCACCAAGCTGACTCTGGAACAATGAAAGCTCATCACCGGCAAACTCTAGGTAAATTCGATATGCCTCATCCTGAGCATTAGGCCCTTCATTTGACCCAGAAGAATCATCAACAAACCCGGTAAAACTAGCACCACCTGGACCAGAATTGTTGATTCTACTATCAGTCTCTTCTGTCATCTCAGGCTCAGGCTTAACTTTTGCAACCACAGATGTTTCCATCTTCTTTCTAAATGAATCACCGATCTCTGAGTTCCATATCCGAAGAAAGTAGTCTGTTGCAGTCCCTGTAGCCTCTGAACTAGACTTGTTATCTGTAGTGGTGGTGATGGTAGTGGAAGTATCAGCTGTGGAGCTGGTATTAGAGGTGGCAGAGAAAAGGAGTGACTCACGAGAGAGACGTGCCTCTGCCTCGAGACGGGCTGTCTCCCACTGAGCCATATGACGGGTAGCGGGGTTTGCGCCCGTGGTGAGGGAACCGCCTGATGGGGAGGATTGGGCATATGTGTCAGGGTCAATTCCAATTCGACGCAGACGTTTCTTCAAGTGTGTATTCCAGTAATTCTTTATCTCATTGTCAGTTCTTCCAGGAAGCTGAGCTGCTATGGTTGACCACCTATGATACATTTTAAGTAAAACCTTTCAGCATATGATTGACGATGAATCACTATAACTTAATGGTTTCTCTTTTTATTCTGACTAAGAAGGTAATTTTAATCTCATTTTTTTTAGAAATTGTGTACAGGAATTTACACATTTTAAAATCACCATTTATGATATAACTTGTTATACTTTTGTGCACCAAGAGGGTTCTATTGAAAAAGACTTGGAATGTTGGATTGATGCCTGTATCATTGCCTTTTTTTTACTAAAGAGGTCATGCTGAGTACTTTATATAGGTCATATAAATTTGGGGTGACTTTGGTCCCAATTTTATCTCAAAATAAATGTTCAAATAATGTAATATGCAATATTGCAAACCAAAAACAGAATTCACTGTTCCAGTAATGTAAAAGGGAAAAAGAAAGAAGTATCATCATATGCTTGCAAAGGTTTGGAGGCCATGCATAGCAAATTAGCAATTGCATTTCATGGAAGGCTAGACAAGAAAGCCCAGGAGTTAATGTATGAGTACAAAAAGAAAAGGGCCCCACTAGTTTCATTTAATAGAGCCAGAGAAGCATTAAGTGATGGAGAGTGACAATGCAAACAAAGACAGCAATCCATGCGATCACCCCCCCCCCCCCAGTACCACGATATTTACTAACCTGGGTCCCTCTTTCAATCAATGAAGAAGACCACTTCAAATGAAAGTTTGTACTTCTTTATCCAAGAAATATATTCAGCAGATAAAATATTATCATGCATGTATCTACAGGATTAATTTAGACAGTATACATACATCTTTGACAGAGAATACTCTCATTTCATATCATCCGATCAACTGTTGTATTTATTTATTCCTGACAAATAGATCTGTTTTATGAATTGTTTTTGCGCAAAATATCAAAAGAAATCCTTGCACAGACAATTCACATGTATTGCTCTGTTACCAGCTTATTGTTTATTATTGAAACAAAAGAAGAAAGACAGTTTTCTGTTCAAAATTCAGACCTCTATAATTTTCAAAGCGGAAATGGAGCTTACCAATTGCATGCTATACAATACCAAGTAAATTGTAAATAATCAAATATACACTTCAATTCAGAGTTCAGAGCTATTATAGTTACCAAAATAGTAGAAAATTTCAAATCTGAAGCAGTTATCACAATATACGTACTTGTTTCCGACAATGCCATGGAGCTGTATAATAGACTTCTGCTCCTCATCAGTGAATGGGCCCCGTTTGATGTCTGGCCGAAGATAGTTGGTCCACCGGAGACGACAGCTCTTCCCACAACGGCTGAGGCCTGCACACAGCTCACGCATTTAAGTATAGACCATAATACCCAAGTTTATGTATTGATGTACTTGTATAAGCGTTGTAACTTGTAACAAGTGATGTAACTTGTAAGTTGTAACCCCTTATTCATTTATTTTGGCAACGTAATTCACCAGAGAAATGCAATCATGACAAACCTATGATGTAAAGAGTATGACATTTATCTATCACGCCGTATGTAGGGGCATAGGATTGTGGTACGTATACTATACATGAAAGGAACATGAGCCTAGTATAAAGTACATGGTACGTATTATATACACAGCTGGAAGTCATTAATGTTGGATTGTAGTACATAAATGTAATAATTCCCTTTTTTTTGTACAAACTAAGACCAGCTAATCCAGAAGTGGTCCCTCTGATTTTCCCAGAATAACAATCCTACGCCAGGAAATAATTGAATAAAAATAAATAAAGCAGATAATATATAGATGAGGTCATGGGTGCAAACAACATGTTTGCACGAGTATTGACTATTGAGCAGATTAACTGAAAATTATAAATGCAGACATGTCAAACAACAAACCAAAAGTAAAAAAAAAGGAATGGAGGTATATTTCAGTGCATGCATGCAAATACAAAAATATTTGCCAAGTATTGAGCAGATTAACTGAAAAATTATATATGCAGATATGTCAATTTACAAACTAAAATCAATAAGGAAAGTCATAATGAAGCTTGCGAATTTGCCTCTTAGGTAGTTAGGTTCAATGAACGTAAAACATGCAGTTTTTGTTTAAAGTAGCAGCTTAAAACAAAGTTAAAAGGATCCACATTGCCTCAATAGTGGTTTATCAACATAGAACTTGAAAGGAAATGCGGAGAGAATAGAAGCAAATATAACAAACCAGCGAGCTTAGGAAGAGATCGCCAGCTGCCATGGCCATGGGCTTGTATATAGTCGACCAAAATCTTGTCTTCTTCAGGCGTCCATGGCCCCTTCTTCAACCCTTGTTTCTCACAACACGGAGCTCTCCCCATTCCGTATTCTAATCCTCTTCTCTCTTTTTCCCCCAATAGAATTCGAACACAGCAAAGTAGAAGAGAGAAAGGGAAAGCTTATGCACCACAAAAGGTGGGGTTTATAACAAGCCCAAAGAGGATCCCGAAACAATAAATGTTGGGGATTTTGTCTGGCACAAGCACTCATAAAATATACAAGCTCGTAATCAGGGTCTACTCGCTATATATTTCCTTCCCTTCTCCAAGTAGGCGCATTTAATACCCCTTTCCCTGCCAATTAACCATTAAAAACATAATATATCAGAATTTATTTAAACAAGTATATGAAGAAAAGAACAATAACTTGTAAAGTGAAGTGAAGAGGTTGTTTTGTAGTTTGGTTTGTTGAAACGCGCACGTAAAGCAACAAAGGACAGTCAATTCACCGCTTAGAATTCAGAGCCATAGATTTAAATATGAGAGAGGTTTTAACGGTTGATTCATGCAGGGGTCCGGATTGAGGGTGTGTTTTGGTCGAAAGAAAAAAACACCAGTGACAGTGTGATTTAGATTTAAACTGTGATGTACATGAACAACTACCTTTAAGCCAGCATGAGAATTTGTTTGAGAATAGTATGAAGTGGTCACAGTTGAAATTTGAAAAGAGGAGGGGATCATGGAACTATGGAACTATAGAAGTAAAGGTAATGGCGTGACGAGAGAAGGGGAGGGGATGGAGGTGTCTTGTAGTGAAAATTTTTACTGTAAATGGGGCGAAAGCAAGGAGACGAGGCCATGTGTATAACAGCCTAACAGGCGTTCAATGCTCTCAGCTTGACCATCGTCAGGCTCCGGAAATTACTTCTTTACCCCTCCGGTTGAGTTTGAGATGTGGCATTTTGTGTGGTCACTTATGGGAGGGTTTTGGTTTCTCTATGGACTGCCCGTGTGTCATAATTTGTGGCGATTTTCTGACAGTTTGGATCTTTGTATGTTGTACTACCGTTTTATTGTAGAGAAAAGGTTTTAATGCCACAAGTTAATGGTGTCACAATTTCATATTTTTACTCATATTTCTTTTTTTAAATGTACCAAATTGACAACTTCTTACCGTTGATCAAGCATAACTTATTAAACAAATCTAGTTAACTAGTTTATTTTAATACATTTATTTCCTAATACTCGATCTTAAAAAATAACTAAAAAAGTATTAACTTTTACAGCAATACATCACTCTTGAAAATTAACATGATCAGCCATTTAGACTTAAAATTTGCAATAGAGTGTAGGATATATTTGTTCATGTTCCATCAATCATAAAAAAAAGTATCTATAAACATTTCAACATGTAGGAACCCACAAACAATAAGGGCCCGTTCGATTTACATTCATGATTGAGATGAGAAGTGGAATTTGAACTAAAAATTATTGTTTAGCTAGAAAAAAGAAAATTAAGTCTGAGTGAATTTATTTTTTTCCATGGTGGTGGGATGTCACCGAACACGCCCTAAGTGACATCGAGGATGTAGTTTAAGACGGCGGATCTAAAGCTCTAAAAAAGTATTTTCATCTTATATATATATATATATATATATATAGAGAGAGAGAGAGAGAGAGAGAGAGAAAGGCTAGGGTACTTCATGGAGCATCAAATCCCTCGTGCTCCACATCCATTATCTCCAATTTGAAAATTCCAACGACCGATCCGAACCGTTGAACATGATCTACATATTGAAATATACTTGGAGATTGAATTTTACATTTTTTTTGAATTTTTTTGCTATTTTTTTAAAGAGGTAGAAAAGTTGCTAATCAAACGGTTTCTGGACCAACAAAAGTTGCAATTTTCCTACCTCTCTAAAAAATAACAAAAAAATTCAAAAAAATGTAAAATTCAATCTCCAAGTAGATTTCAATATGTAGATCATGTTCAACGGTTCGGATCGATCGTTAGAATTTTCAAATTGGAGATATGGTGTGGAGCATTAGGGATTTGGTGCTCCATGGAGCACCCTAGCCTTTCTCATATGTATATATATATATATATATATATATATATATATATAGAACTGGGTTATGGTGTTTGATCAAGTATCAGGGAGTCGGTGCTTGATCGTCAAATATCACAAACGGACGATTAAAATTTCGATTTATCATGCTCAATAATTTCTTTGTATCAAAATCTTGTCGGATATCAAAAAATTTTATTTTAGAGTCTTGTAAGTATTTGTTTTAGATTTTTGAAAGTGACCTATTTTATGTATAGACATTGATTATTTTATTACTATTTTGTAGTCATTTTAAAAAATTCAAAATAAATACTTACAAAATTCTAAAAATAGAAAATTTTGGTATCACATGTAGGGCTGGGCAAATAACTCGTGACTCGCTCACAATTCGCTCGGATAAACTCGCTAAGATTCAACTCGAGCCAAATCCAGCTCGAGTACTATTCGAGTCGAGTTCGAGTCAGGTATGACTCGCTCAGTGACTTGAATACTCGGCTCGTATATGGGCCTTCTGAATTTACCATATTGTTCAGTTTAAGCTATTTGAGCCTTCTGAATTGAGTTGTTATTTTAACTTAAGCTTATTATGAGTTGCTAATTGAACTAGTATGCGAGTTGAGTTATTTAAGTTGCTGATTTGAGCTCAGTTGAGCTATTTGAGTTATTTAAACTATAAAAAAACATGTTAACTGAGCTGAATGCGAGTTGCGAGTTGGCTCGAGTAAAATTCGAGTTGAGTACGAGTTGGCATTTGAGCTCGAATGTGACTTGATTACTCGAGTCAGCTCAGCTCGAATAACTATCGAGTTTAGTTCGAGTTGGAGTCGACTCGCTCGAACTCGACTCAATGAACAGCCTTAATCTCATGAGATTTTGATATAAAGAAATTGTTGAGCATGATAAATCAAAATTCTAACTGCCCGTTTGTGTGATTTGATGATCAAGTACCATAGCCCAGTTCTATATATATATATATATATATATATATATATAGTAAGGCTACGATGCTTGGCCAAGCACAGAGCCTCCCATTCTTAGACGTCAAATCTCATAAAGGGACGGCTAAAATTTCGATTTATCATGCTCAATAATTTCTTTATATCAAAATCTGCTCTGATAAAAAAAATTCCATTTTTAGAATTTTTTAAAGTACGTGTTTCGAATTTTTGAAAGTGCCCTATTTTTATGCATAAACACTGATTATTTTATTACTATTTTGGGATCATATTAAAAAATCTGAAACACATAATTAAATAACTCTAAAAAAGAATTTTTTTGTATCCGAAGAGATTTTGATATAAATAAATTATTGAGAATGATAAATCGAAATTTTAATTGTCCATTTGTGAGATTTGACGCCCAAACACAGGAGGCTCGGTGCTTGACCAAGCACCGTAGCCTTATTCTCTCTCTATATACATATATATATTTAGAGATTTAACTTCTCAATAACAACAGTCACATGCTTTTCAAGCTACGTTTAAATCAAATTCCCATATTTTCATTTACATAGCCTACTTGCATTTGACATTTCAAACGAAATAAAGTTCTGAAGATTTGTCCTCATTTGCTCGAATTCAGTTTCCTGCAAATTCGGTATGCTCATCCACAACTGCATGGCTGCATGCTACCAGTCAGCATCTATGAGAAAGCAACAAGACTAAAGGATTGTGATCTCACCTTGATGCCCCTTAATACTTCATACATAGTATTAGTGTATTACGGTATTCGTTCGAGGCATTACCAACTACATATAAAAATGCCCTGCCAAAACAAGGGATCGTGAATTGATTTATTGATCCAACAATATTCTGCACAAAATTAGCATAACAACTAGTGCAAGTGCATTCTCATAGTATCACTAGCCAATGTTGGACCCGGATTTGCTGTAGCACAGTACCACGCTACAACAAATGAACGATCCGGATCGACCGCCAATTTCACTATCAATTGCCAGAAATGAAAATCAAGAAGACCTTTATACTTTGACACAAATCTTGATGCAATCAGTTCGCGATCGGACGGTTCTGATGCTGCACTACACCGTCCCGCACAACACCAAATCCCATTCCATGTTAAATAACTTCAAAATCAGCTTACCGCACACTGCCTGTCACTTGTGCATCGACATGCATGGCAGATCAATAGCTCAAACTGTATAATAAACCGCTCCATAAAGAAATAAAAAATGTTGTTTCTTTGTTTTGGAATGAATCAACATCAAATTACAATTCAAACATGCCAAAAATCAAATTCGTAGTTATTCTAAATAGAGAAGTGCAAACATCACATTAAAAGTAAATTCTCCAGGAAATAAACTTACACAGATCTCATGCAGTATTTTGCAGTCCTTGCAGAGAAAATAAAGCCTACAATATTGAATATTGCAAAAGTATTCTATCTAAGAACAACATTGACAGAACATGACCTTGCAAAGAGTTCACACTTCACAGCATAAAAAAACAGAGGATCCCAAGTCAACAAGCAAGTCAGAACAAGGACTCAGTCCGAGAATATCCCAATTTCCTAGCCCAACGTCCACAATTGTTGTTAAGTTCTTTTTTCCATTTTTCCATTTTTTTTCTTTTTTTTCATTTTATCTTACTAACAAGTGCAGAACTGCACACACCCTATGGAAGAAACCAAAAGAAAATAACGGTACAACATGTTCAGCCTAAAAGTAAGATCATTGGCATGAAATGAAGAAAAAGAAAATCTAGAAGACAGCCTAATCAATTAGTTAACAGCATCACTCTGACATAATCCTGTATCTCAAGCCTCCAAATAGAACCTAGGAGAGTAAATAAGAATATTAATTACAACACTGAATTCATAATTGAGGAATAATAGTTCAAGCATTATATTTATATACAGCTATTAATCAAAGAGGAACAGGCATTGTAAAAGCAATATCTGCTAATAACAAGAGAAATTGCACATAATCATTATCTAATGCTCGATAATTAACTTTAAAAAGGGATGTAAACAGGTTAAGTACTTGAGTTGCATTGAGGTCATCAACCAAGAATACTATTAGATGGTTACAAAATTTTAAATGCGTGAATAGCCAATTAAGATAAAAAAAAGACTGGAGTCCCACCTTTATGTTAGTTAGCCTGTCAGCTTTTGCATAAAAATATTTATTCCAAAATATAGGTAAAAGAAATGCAAAAAAGTAAAATACTCCAACTAATAAAATCTTTATTAATGTGAACGGTATATTTCTTAAATCTTCCCGAAAATTGATTCAAATAAGAAAAAAGTATGGACTGGTTGACATATCAAACTAACAAAAAAGTCAGGAGAATTTTAGTCATGTCTATCAGCATTTCGTAGTGATTTTTAAAGTTCAATTAGAATGCCAGTAGCAAAGAAAAAATTCACGAGGCATTTCTTTTCCATTAAAATTGAAAATGCCGCATATAGTTCTAGTTTAGAGAAACGCTAGAAGAAACTCAAACCTTTTCTTTAACAACTTATATTGTCTTTATATAAACCAAATTCTTCTTATCTTTTTTATTTTTCAAGAAAAAAAAAGCTTATACAAAACAGATCAAAGCAACATGTACCTGATAAACTTGTATGTACAAAGTCTTCTAGCCAATACACCAAATAAAAAGGTGACATGCATTAGAGGTCATTGGCAATATATAGCCTGGTCTATCTGTGGAGGTATTGGTTTTATTTCTGTTCCTAGTTCTTGTTCAATCCTATACCTGTCATTTGACAAATACCTAATGTCAGGAAATATATGAAAAAATGGATCTGCTTTTACAAAACATGATAAGAATAGTCTACATACAGGTTAAAGCGGTCCTCATAAGTAATTAAATTCACAGCCAGCCCAAGGTGACCGAATCGTCCAGATCGACCAACCTGAAATTAGTTTTACACCATAATATTATGTCTCTACCCCCCCCCCCCCAAAAAAAACAATAATTTCTGCATACAAAACAAGTTATCACATCATATTTAAGAATGTTTAAAAAAATTTCATACTCTGTGAAGATAAGTTTCAGAATTCTTAGGAAAATCGAAGTTGATCACAACATTGACTGCCTGGATATCGATCCCTCTGGTAAAAAGATCTGCAGCCAAAATTAAACAAATACATCATTAAAGTCAATTTTCAGACAATGGAGATAGTACCAGACACTGGCAGTAGCAAAGGCTAAAGATGATACCTGTGCAAACAAGGTTTCTGCATGCGCCATTACGGAAGTCGTGGAAAACTCTGTTTCTATGGTCTTGCAACATCTTGGCATGAATGTAGAAGCACGAGTACCCAAGCTCAGTTATTTTCTTCGCCAATAATTCGACCCGATTCACCGAGTTGCAGAATATTATAGACTGATTAATTTGGAGCTGTAGTACAAACATCATAAAATTAGTTGAGTTCAATTGTATAATTATTCTAACCTTGGAAATGCTCAAGGATACTAGAATGGGAGAGAACCTTGGAGAAGAGAGTGTTGAGGCAATGAACCTTCTGTCGTTCTTCAACAAATGCGTAGAATTGTGTAATACCTTTCAGAGTAAGCTCGTCCATCAGATTGATGATGTATGGTTTTGGCAGGTACTTCTCTTTGAACTGTTTCACAGTAACAGGAAATGTTGCTGAAAACATGAGCACTTGCCTATTTGGTGGAAGAAACTGAATCAATTGTTCAATAGAAGGTTGAAACTCAGGAGAGAGAAGCTTGTCAGCCTACAAGATTAAAAGGAACCACGCCATATTACATACACAAACAACAATTGTTAAATGGGACTGGATGCAAAGTCAATGGGATTATTTGAAAATCACAGAAATGTCTTTCAAATCAATTAAAATGTTTTGGGTGTTTGATTGGATATATACAGAGCCTACCCATCAAACTTCATGGAATTTGAGTATTGTTGATAATGTATGAACTGTGGGTAAATTCAGAGCGTCGAACATTAAAAATTGTTTGATGAACATTAAAACATGCATCATTTCTCATTTTATTTGATCTTGCATGATATACACATACAGATAATGCTTGCAATGTTCGATTCCTTATTTTGTCATATTTCTGACAATTGTTTTATTGCTGAGATTATATATTGTCAATGATTTGTGACTCCTACGAAAAGTTACAAAGGTTGGCTACTTCTGTCCATATGCCTAGGTTTTCCACAGGATAAACCCCATTCAAGTTTTGTTGAGAGTTTAGGATATGAACACAATATACTGTGTTGTTGTAACCCAACTAACCATAAGAAACAGCATCAAACCCAATATATACAATATACTGTGTTGTTGTAACCCAACTAACCATAAGAAACAGCATCAAACCCAATATATACAATATACTGTGTTGTTGTAACCCAACTAACCATAAGAAACAGCATCAAACCCAATATATAATAGGACAAGCGTACTGCACCACCATGCAATATGAAGAATAAGACCTTCAAAATAATCAGTCTAAAGAAATATTGTAAAATCAAGCTTGCTTTACTATTATATTTTATTAGATGAGTAAAGCTAGAGTGTTCTTAAGCTCACCAAGGAAGTTGGTGAGCTTAACTAAAAAATTATTAAAATCGAACTCAAATGACAAATCTGAACAATTGAAACCAATCTACATAACGAGTGATGTGTTTACATATCAATTTTTTTATTTTTGAACTCGTTTAATACAAAGTCAAGCATTCAATACAAAGTCGAGCATTCATTTTTTGTTAACTTTTGATTGCTTTAATAAAAAAGGTACAAATTTAATACGCAAATACATCAGATCGGTTTCAACGGTTTCGATTTGTCATTTGAATTCAATTTCATTATTTTTTTAGTTAAGCTCACCAACTCCCTTGGCGAGCTTAAGAACACCCTAGCTTTACTCTTATTAGATATAGTAAGATGTCAACGCGATGCGGTGAAATAAATAATATTATAATATCTTTCACGTCTTTCATAATAAAGTATATGCAAGATTTAATATCTAATGAACCAATTATGTTGATGTACATTTTTTATATTTCCGATTAATAAACTTTAAAGTGGAATTTAAAAGAATTAAAATGTTGTCATGTTTTTTTTCAAATGTCTATTTTTTAAAATATATGTTGGTTTATTGCTATATTACTGTATGGTTATAAATATATGACCCTGCTTTCAAAAAACTACACAGAAAATCTTAAATAGCAATATCATAAATAACAAGATATATGTAATAAATGCTACATAATATATTGTCTTCATGAGAAGATATTACATGCTCTTATTATGGTAAAGAAATTGAAAGTCTAAAATTGAGCGATTGTGATCGAAAGAAATGAAAATCTCACACTTTGTATTGATCTGAGAGGTGAATAAAGGTTTGGAGTCAAAACCTTCAATCTCCTTTTATTAGTAGTAATGATATATATTAGGAGGGGGGAGGGGGGCGAGGCATTTAATTTGGAGATATTTTTCCATGATTTTAATTTAACGGGAGAAGAGAGAAAGTGACAATTAAAATCATGAAAAACTAACTTCCGAATAGTTATTGGGGAAATTTATGATATCTCAGATTACCGATTGCACAAGATTATTTGGATGCCATCAAAAGACCAAGAGCCCAAATTTATGATATCTCACATTATCATTTATACAGAGTGCAAGCATTTTTACAATAATAGAGGATGCAAAAAAATCATTCATCAAGTCTGTTGCAGATGGGCCTCCTGGAGGAGAGGGGGTGGGGATTCAGGTGGAGAGCAGAATTTGTTCTAGAATAGAAGACAGTATCCATAACAAGGGACTTATTTGCTACCAGTGAGGGGGGCATAAGCCCCAACATCTCTGCCCATTGATCCATAAGTTATTGTATACATACTGTTCAATGATGAAAAAGAAACCAATGACTAATACTAGGTCAGGTAAGAAGATACCTCATCCATAATGAGCATTGAGCAGTTGTTTAATACACAAACACCTTTCTTGGCAAGATCGAGTATACGGCCAGGTGTGCCAACTAGTAAATGTACAGGCTGGTATAGGCGGATTATATCATCCCTTAAACTTGTCCCTCCAGTAGTAACCATGACTTCAATCTTCAAGTGCTTTCCAAGCTCCTTACAAACTTGTGATGTTTGCAACGCCAACTCCCTTGTAGGCACCAATATCACCACTAAAACCCAACATAAGATGAAAGTAAGTTCATTGTGTCACGGAAAAAAAGCTTAGAATTGCTTGAATAAGGTTTAAGGCTGGCAGATTAAAACCTTGAATGGCATTTTTGTCTTGGTCAATTTTTTCGAGAGCAGGAATGCAAAAGGCAGCTGTTTTGCCGGTCCCATTCTTTGCCCTAGCAAGGATGTCACTGCCAGTAAGAGCAATGGGAATACTCTCCTCCTGAATTGGAGAAGGTCTTTCGAATCCCTTTTCATATATTCCCATCAGGAGCTCTCTTTTCAGAAAGTAGTCTTCAAATTCATTCCCTTTAGTTGCAGTTACATCCTGAAAGGTACCATTGAAACAGTTTTGCCATGAAAAAGTGCAAATAGGGAGAGTTCCAATCCACAGTTACGTGTTACTTGATATGTATGTTACTAAGGAGCAATAGCATTACCTCAGTCCTATAACGTGTATCTGAAGGTGGCAAGTTCAATTGCGCTTTCCAATCTTGTAAGCTACAAATTCAATAAAGAATCATCAAAATCATCAAACACAAACTCAAGTTTCAAGTAATACACCTGAAAGGTAATACTCCACCACTAATCATCATAAATAGCATTGCTCCCATATTATAATTATTTCAACCCTCTTATACTTTCATACTTTTGAATACCAGAAATTACTTAATTGCCAGAGTATGAACAGACATCTGAAATTAGATGGCTACAAAAGCAGTCTAAGCACAGGCATAACCTAAGATAGTCCTGTGTGATTAGTGATACATTGACAACTACTAAGAACATTAAAAATAACAAAACAACGCAAAACAACACGACTCCTAGTCCTACCTCAAAGCTAACTCTAAAATACATAAAAAATTTAAATACCCACAACTCGAAATTTCTCCTACTGTTCAATTTCAACACTAAATAATACAGTAAAATATCTCCAATAGGCAAATTTTCTAATCACTTAATAGTATTTAATCTGTTTATACCTCGAGTCTGTGGTCTCAGTTCCGGAAGACTGAGCTGGTTTAACACCAGCCGGTTCGCTGGGGCCAGCATCGCTTCCCATCGGAGCATTCCTTCTCATCCAAGCCTGTTGCTGGTACAGCTGACTTGGCATCTGACCTCTTTGCACATACTGCTGTTGCTGATGCATGAGCTGGTTAGGGTTTCTTCCGTAATAACTCGGGTTTCCGGGGGCATTTCCGCCACGGCCGTTTCCAATCCCTGGAGGTGGGTACCTCGTTCTCGGATCCATATCTCCAGATCTATCACTTCTGTCGAAAATTGGGGAGATGGAACGACGATTGAAAATTCGAAATCGTCAGCTCCAGCAACGCAAGTTACGCAAGCAGATCCAAAATTTGAGCGTCGATCGGTACGATTGGAACAGCTGAGAGAGTGGTATCGTTGGTCGAATGAGAGTTGCTTTGTTTGTGTGAGGTTTGGTTTGGTTTGGTTTGGATTAGGGTAAAGAGCCGCACGGCACGACAATGTCCGGATAGGGTGGTGGTAAAATGACGTAAACACCCTTGAGGTTGATTTTGAACCGGCGTTGTGAGTCAGCGAGCAAATATTGGAAATTAATGGAAATCGATCGGCGTTGTGATGAGCGAACAGTAATAAAGGCACGCATGTCTCGTGGGAATATAAAATTTGGGCTGGTCCTGATTCCGACTGGCTGAGAGTCATCGGCTCCGAATCTGCTATTATTTCAGGGAAAAAGAAGTGTTCTATTATTTATTTATGAATCGTCGGATTAAAAATGTACGGACTGATCGTCACAGGTGAAATTCAGAAAAACTTTTTAATATTGATCTTATTCATTCATTATAAATTAACAGTTCAGATTAAAAAAAAAGTAGGAGATCTCAATCCGAGAGTCATCTATGGAGATTCAATTTTGTACGACAAGCAAAGAACTTTTTAAACACGGTTCAGTTATGATAAGTAGGGTTCTCTACTCTCTCAGACTAAAGAGAGGAATATAATGTTTTTATTTTTTGTTTTCATAATGTTTTCAAATCATTAAAAGTAATGAATGATGTAAATTTAATTTTACAAAAAAATGTGCATGATAAATTGTGTGGATTTGAAGGCACAATAAAGACACACAAAAATAAAGGTGTTGTATCTCTCCTCCTAACCAAATACTTGATTAGCCAAGTTCTATCTAGTATAGTGGTGAGGCACAAGATATCTATGGGAAAGGTCTGTGATTCAAACCTCGTCAGGGGCAACTTTTATGAGGTTTTTTCAAGTTTATTTTCTAATTTGTTTGTGAATGTGTGTGTTGTAAACCTACGGACAATGAATAAAAAAAACTAAATACTTGATTAGTATTTGAAAGTATTTATACGTATGGAATGTTTTAAAATCTACAGGACAAAATAAAATTAGGTCAGTAAGATAATGGTAATAAAGGCATGCATGTCTTGTGGGAATATAAAATTTGTTGGAATGACTTGTTAGTATTCGTTTCGAGATTATGCACAACCGTCTTCATCGATTTCTTCGAAGTTACATGAGAAGAAAAGAAGGGATAGCGTAGAGATGGAAAGTAAAGCTTCCGTTCATATTTTATTTATCTTATTATTGCGCAAAGTTTTTTGAATTGCAATTATGTAAATTAGAATTTTGGAATTTTGGTTCAACCGTAATTCTAGAATTGCACCAACAAGTGATGTTAGGGCCACATTCGTGTCAATATTTAGGATATTTGGTTAATTTCTTAAAAATTTATATCGAATTTAATTTGTTGCAAAAGATTTTGTTCTATTTTGTATTGTTCTTTGATTATTTAAAAAAATTAATTAAAATCTTGAATTTTATCAAATTACTCGTCTTTTATGCGATCTTAGATAAATATTATTCAAGATTTTGATTTTCTAATGGTAAAAATAATTAATTATGGGAATTTTTACACAAAGAGTCAAAGAAACAATTTTTTTAACATATAGGACCAATTGCCCCCTAAAAATATCACAGAGGGCCAAAGACGCAACTAATACTAGCGCTCCTAAAGTGTAAAATTTGTATTGCAGCATTCAGAGGAATGCACGAGAGTTGGAAAAAAAATTAAAAAAATTTAGGGGCGCAAGTAATACTTGCACCCTTGGTTCTCTATGAAATTTTCAAGGTGGATTTGATCATATCTGTTGAAAAAAAAAATTATTTGGCCCTCTATGAAAAGTTTCCTTAATTATGCAAGTAAAGTTGAAATTTATGAAATATACAATAATTTTGCACTCAAAATTCGAAACAAAGGAATTTCAGGTTTGTTATGTCCGCAAAGAAACCTCTTGGGATCGCAACCAAATTATGTTGCACCAAAACAGAATCAATACATGAAATAACAAGTCTCTTGCGGCTGTAACACAACTCATTATCGCCGCAAGACAACAAGATTTTTTTTCTGTTTTCCTGCAAACAAAAAACAAATTGAATTGACATGGTTTATTACGGTCATAAAGCTTTGTTTTCCGATCGTAATTGGACTGGAAAATGTCACGAAACACTTGAACTGACAAGAAACTTGGCTGCGTCCGCAAGGCCAGTCTTTGTGGCTGCAAGAAATTGTGCCACTTTCCAGAATTTTCAGATCTGAGTATTTTGAATTGTGCCTTGATATATAAAATTAAAAATTAGTGTCAAATATGGATTTTAGAAGTAGTTATAATTAATTATAATTTAGGTTATATACAATTATAACTAATATAGTTACCAAAGTAATACTATATTTATCTTAATTAATTATAAATTTTGACTATTATCTATAATTAGTAAAAGAGAAGATAAATATGCTAAATTTATAAGGATTTAATTAAGAATAAAATTAGTATAAAAGATATTTAGTAACTCTCTAAAAGATTTTTAGCAATTTTCTAAAAAAAATTTAGCAAATATTAAATTAAGTTATGTAAAGAAATTTACAAAAAATAATTTAAATGGAAGTTTATATTATATATATGATTAACAATTGAAATTAGTTCATTCTAACTAAAGTTGCAGATTAGTTAATATATATATATGACGAATAAATAATTTAGGATACGTCCTAATACATACTTTACACGTGATTTAAAATCTATTTAAAAGGCAATTAGGGATACATGCTTCATTTTGCAAAACAACAATGTCCGAAAACAAATATTATTGCTAAAGAATAAACAAAATGACCCATAAAAGATTTAAAGACGGTAATGTTGTTCGAAACAAAGCATGATTGGTAGCTCAAACTCAAGGGTTAGATTGTGGGGAAACTTCTGCACCCGTAGCTGGACTAAAATCCATTCAAATGCTCTTAGTTATGCCTCTTACGAATGTTTTACCCTATTTCAAATGGATGTCAAGAGTGTATTTTTTAACAGATTGATAGAAGAGGAGATGTATGTCCATAAACCATCGGGCCTTGTTGTTTATAGACTTGATAAGCTCTTTATGAGTTAAAACAAGCCCCTATGGCTTGGTACGGTACACTTAGTTCCTTTATAATTGACAACAGGTTCATAAGAGGCAAAATCGATACCACCTTATTCGCCAAAAAAAAAAAGAAAATGATTGCTTATTGGTCGACATATATATAGATGATATAAATTTTGGTTCAACTAGGAAGCACTTGTCGATGAATTTGCTTCTTTGATGAGTAGTTAATTTGAAATGAGCATGATGGAAGAGCTCACGTTCTTCTTGGATCTACAAATTAAGTAACAAACAAAAGGCATTTTTAAGTCAAACTAAATATGCCAAAGAGCTAGTGAAGAAGTTCAGAATGGAGGATAGCAAGACAAGCAAGACACCTATGGCGACAAACATTAACCTTGACTCGGATGAAAGCGAAAAGCTCGTGGACGTGTTTCAATACCGAGCCATGATAAGTAGTTTGTATTATATATTTAACGCAAGTAGGACAGATATTATGTTGGTTGTATGTATATGTTCTCGATTCCAATCAAACCCTAAATACTCTCATCATAAAGCCGTTAAACGAATTCTAAAATATATCAAGGTAACACTTAACTTAGGGTTATGGTACGGTAGGCAATCAGAACTTGACTTGATAGGGTATACTGATGCCGACTTTATCGTGAATCGTATGGATATAAAAAGTACAAGCTCGTAGTTGTTGTGCACAATTATTATGGATGATCGAATTTCTAAATGATTATAACTTATGCTTCTCCAAAGTTTCAATTAATGTGTGACAACACTGGTGCAATTTTAATCTCTAAGAACCTGATATTCCATTCTCGAACCAAGCATAAGGAGATACGACACCATTTTATCCGAGATAATATTGAAAAAGATTACATTGAACTTATTTACATAGATACGAAAAGTCAAATTGCGGATATTTTCACTAAACCACTTAATGTTCAACAATATTATGAACTTTTATTCTAATTGGATATGCTAGAAATCAATTGAACATATAAGCCCCAATATATGCCCATACCTTCATGCCTACTTTCTTTACATGCAACTTATCATTGTCGTCCTTCCTATTTATTTTCTCAATTTGGTATATCATGCTCTTATATTGTTAATATTAAGGGATGTATTGGATTGAAGGGGAGCTTGAGCTGTTAATTTAATATCATATAAAAATTAGGCAAACAATGAGGGGGAGCTCACACAAATTTTAGACGAAAAAACCTTTTGCTTGATTTCCAAAAAGGGGAGAAAGCAAACACGTTGAAATTATATTATGATTTTGCAAATCGACAAAAATGGGATATTGTTGTAATAAACAATTTCTTTGTATTTGTCGATTTGTAAAACAAATTGACATTTTACCACTATTTTTTTGCTTTAGATCTTCATAATGACTTATAAGCAAATCAAAGAAAATAACGAAGGAAGTGAGAAAAAAGAGTGAAGAATTAGCTCAAACATGAAGGACAAGCATCAAACAAATATTATGATTATTGTAGAATAAAAATAATTAAATTTGAGATTGAAATGAGCAAAATACCAAACCGACATAGCGTAGCATTATGTAACACCTACATAGCATTATAACGCCACACTCAAATACTCCATAAATCCAGATCATGTTTGACTATCTTTTTGACAGAAGAACCCATTATGTAATCCCAAGTAGCGTTATAACTGTACGCCTCAACCATATTGACATTTGCAATATATTGAAAAATCCGACCAACCCATTACATAATGCCATCATAGTGTTATAACAGTAAAAGTGTAAATTATGGAAGTTAGCTATTTACCAAACAAACCGGGCAATCCGTTATATAATGCCAATGGGCGTTATAACGATAAAGTGGGCAAAATAAAAAAATGGCTAAGTACCAAACATACCGAGCAACCTGTTACATAATGTCATCTGGCGTTATGGTACATACCAAAAACTAGAACTTAGCTAAGTACCAGACACACAGAGCAACATGTTAGGTAACAGTAAGGTAGCATTATAACGGTAGACTCGTTATATGACACTAAGATGGCGTTATAAATTACCTTTTCTTTTCTGGAAATTTGAAAATAAAATAAGAAATAATTCTATCAGGTCTTAACATAACGGTATAACACTACAAAATGCACATGGAAGCGTTATAACGCTACCTTTCGGTTTGACCTAATTTTGTCTGATCTGAAAGCTATATATATTTGGTATCTGCAAGCCTTCTTCTCCCCGAAATTTTACCTCATTTTTTCCTCTATTAACAATAGCCAAAAACCACCATTAGAGCTTTAATCAAATTTCAAAATCACTGCTCATCAATCTCAAGTTTCATTATTGAAAATCAAAGCCTTCAAATTCTCTCTTCAGGCTTTTGTTGTTTACTACGGGTCTAGTCTCTATCATTGGTGTGTAAGGAGCTAGATCTCGGCCATTGTAAGAGACTTGTGTGATAGTGCATCAGACCGATCTTAATACCAACGTCAAGGGATCGGAGACCCGAAGAGTAGGCTCGTCCATAACCGAAATCCATTAAATCTTGGTATTCTGTGTGCTTGTTTTGTTTGCACTTTCTCATCCTTACTCTTTACTTGAATTTAACTATTGTATTTATTTCATTCTATAAACTAAATTGCTTGTCTGCTGTAAAATTTGCCTTCAGAAAACTAACTTGCGCAAAAATTGTAAAAAAAATCCTAGAAAATTTTAAATAACCCTATTCACCCTCTATAGGGTTCAACAATACTTGGCCTTTTTAGTTTTCTCTGTACTTGATGGGCTTTAATAGGTCTTAAGTTTATCAGGTCGTTAGTGAAACTGCCTATCATCCTCCTCCGAGCCAGCCATTGTGTTTGAAGATAAATTGTATGCTTAAGAGGATCATATTGTGTGACTTTTGGGAAGTCCTTTTCAAAACATAATATTGCGTTATTTGCCCCCCCAAGCATGTGATTTTGTCTGAAGGAAAAAGTTGCAGGCTTTGAAGAAAAGAAAACTTTTCGAAAAGTTTTAACCATTCTTCCTGAATATGTTCTTCATAGAGTTGCTTTGTTCAGGAGAATCTTTTCAAAAAAAGAAAATTTGGCATCCAAAGCAGATTTTCCTTTCGGTCTTTCCGACTATTGAACTTATGTCCAACAGTTTGACTAGCTTGAAAATCTGCTTTTGCTGCGATCAGAATAATTGTGAGTAATTCCTATATATGTGTGTGACATCCCGATTTTAAATGTAGTGGGACTAAGGTTGCTCTTGTTACATAACTTATAAAAAAATAAATGAAAAAACATTGGGATTTCGTAAGGAGAGCACCCAATCTTGACTACCCCCTGAGTAATATACTTCGAAAACAGTCAAGAGTGGGAGCTATGCTTTTTGATCCCATTGTCGATTTTGCATGCGTTTTGCTTGAATATATATAGGAATTTACCCGCCTTGTTTCCCCAAGTGGGACTAATGTTGCGTGTGTATTAGAATACTCTTTTGATGGATAATATAGGTTTATGGGCCTTGGGCCCATAACTCTTTGTGTAGTGTTTGTGGCTCGAGATCTAATCATCGTTTTTTGGGCCTGTTGCCTTCGGTTGCTATTACATAGGGAATAGGATATAAAAAAATTTAGTAACTGAACATGATATAAAAAATTGAAAGGCTTTACTGTAATGACTTGATCTCAAATTAGTGTTCACTAATAAGCTGAAGAAGGCATTAGATTAGCAAATCTACTTTTAAGTGTCATATAACATAGGGAATAGGATATAGGAACTAAACACAGGCATGACTACACAATTTCACAAATTTGCAAAGTTGGAAATTCAAAGGTCCTACTTTTAGATTTTTGTAAAATTTGCAAAATTTCAATCCTCTTGTTCATCATGATAAAAAAATAAGGCATACACTGGAAAGTTGTAACAATTGTGCACTGGTCAATAAGTGATTGTATACTTATATTGTGAATTTAGTAATTTACCTCAAAAAATGAAGCAAGATAAAAAACCGAGAGAAGGGTCGTGCCTTGTGCCCATATATGATTTAGCTTTACTAATCTCTTTAACAACTAAATAAAAAAAAAATAGACAATCCTTAAAAAAGAATTTACTGAACTTCCTCAAATCACTAAATACTAAAAATCGAATCTCCACAATTCATCTCATTACATCATATTGCAATAATTTCCAAACCACAAGCAGTAAGTATTTTGGTTGTGTGAAAGGACAAAAAGTTACCTAGCCAACTGTCATTGAAACCAAACAATCCAACAACAATTATAATGGTATAAAGGCAATTGCTATATTACTGGAGCAAAAATAAAACAAGTGAAATTAATTGGAGTCTAGTCTTATATTAGATTTGTTTGACTTGATAATAGAAGATGTTTCCTGGCCGAATTTATCCTTAATGAAGGTAGGTTCAGAAGAAAATATGTCTTGATACAATTTCCAGTAGAACAAGAGCAGCATCATACCTTTGTATCAGTATGCTGGAGAGAGCATAGATGCGATATGTTGTACCAGTACATGATCGACGGTCCGACGGCAGTCCCAATTTGTGAAGTACAGCAGCGCTGTGAGATGGTGAGAGGAGCCGAGGAGGTTCGAAGCAACAACCAACAAGGGTTAGGGTTGGAACTTGGAAGTTCTTGACAGATGCAGATGGAGATTGCCGAGCGGATCCCAACTCGACGGATGGCGATTGGCTGGCGAGCTAAGGAGGTTCGAAGCAACAGCCAACAATTTGATTCACGATTATTTTGTTTTCAAAGGATATTGCGAGTGGATATTTTGAGCGGAGCCGATTCGAAGACATGCTGAAGCGAAGCGCTGAGGCAGATCTCATTTGGACAGAAAAAATTTCTCCACTTCAAGGTTAGGCCCAAATCAATTCCTGGGTTAGGCACACTTAGGAATTAGTACTGGACCTCTACAGAAATCTGAAATTCAGAAGTAGACACTTGCCTACCCCCGATGTACTGTAGATCCGCCCCTAATTCTTAGTTTTTCTTCATGCGGCTTTTTTTCCAATCACTAAATATGAACCTTTAGTTTGCCTGTGCCATTCTGTGATTTATTTTTTTCCTATTGTCATTGATATCATATTCGCTATATACCTTGTGGTCAATACTGAGCTCTATGACCTGACCAGTAAATGGTACTTAACAATTTATCAATCCCTTTATTATTAAAACATGTAAATTAAGAACTTCTTATGCTCTAATGTTGGGGAAAATGCTGATGTTCCCTTTTATCTGATACTTCAATGTGTTCAGCTGTCCAGCAAGTCTTCATCAGAGGAGATTTGCTGCTCTTCTTCCGATAGCATCACATCATATATAATAACCCATTAATTCTGCTTTTATCAACTTAGACACTTCCCTCCAATTCTAATTTCAGATACTCAATAATTTACTGAACTGGAAACTGACTTTGTTTTTTATTGCAAATGAGTTATCATTATGGACAAACCAATAACTAGGACCGGCTTATGTCAAGAAAGCAATTGCAAAATTAGCCTATTCAAGTTAACTTGCTGAACACGATGAATGTGCCTATTATTCTATACCAATTAAGAGTCATTGTTTATGTAGATTTAAGGAGAATGACAAGCTTGTGCTTTCTTCGTATGAGAAGAATCTTGACATATGGAGGCGTACTTGAGCGTAGAGACCTGGTATAGTTATTTTAAAAGACCCTTTGTATTCTTAGTTTTCCTTCATGCAGCTTTTTTCCAGTCACTAAATATGAACCTTTATTTTTTTTCCTATTGTCGTTGATATCATATTCGCTATATACCTTGTGGTCAACACTGAGCTCTATGACCTGACCACACTTTTTATTATCAGTTGAACTGTTGAGGATTAAAGGAGCCTATTTTTAAATTGACTCACTACTTCATGTTACATAGTTATTTTGTATAATCTGATATATAAATTCATCACCATTCTTGTTATTAATTGTTCTTACATTAGGTCCTAATCAAGTGTGCTGGAGATTTCAAGTAGCTGGGAGTTTATTGTCGAAACAGAAATTCATGTGAATTTTGCTGCATTTCAAGAATTGAATCTTTGCAATTCAATATGGTAACTATAGTGTACTATTTTATTTAATTTTTTTTATTGATTATTCAAATATGTATTTCCCAATTTGTTTGGTTGGGATTAAAAACTTTGTTGTTGCTGTTGTTGTATTCAAATATGTGTTCCGAATATTGTTTTTAAAATAATTTGATGGACTATTGTGTCTTTTAGCTCCTTTTTAAAATAGGATACACAAATATATATGCATATTAATAATTTCTCACGAAACTGGATTTCTAAAATATTGATTCCAATAATAGAATATATAATATAGTACATGTCTTCCTTTTTCAATCCAGTTAGTGAAATTCAACTCTAAATGCGCATATCGCCACTTATATATGTTAGTTTCTTTGACTACAATTTTGTAGTAACTCTTTTTTTTTCCTCTTGAAAGAGGATGAGTCAGTGATTAAGATGGATCATGGATGTTGATTAAACCTACATCATTCACTTATTAATGTCATACTATATTGTTAATCCCACTGTAACCTGTGATCACTTAACTAATTTAGTTGAAACGAAGAAATTATAATTTTTGTTCTCTTTCAATTCCAAACTGAAAGGTAAGTGATCTTTTCTAACTTTCTCTTCCTTCTCTTTCTTTTGTCTGAAGCACAACTAGAGGTGGCAAAACCCGATCCGACCCGACTCGATATTTTGATAAAGTCAAACTATCCGAACCCGACCCGACTCGGGATGATTCATAACCCGAGACGAAGCGACACATGAGGGACCTGAGCTCGACCCGAGACGACCCGTAACTCGAGATGGCGCGACACATGAGGACCCAAGCCCGACCCGACCCGACCCGACTTGATCTGATACACATTGTAAATTGATCTAATACTATCTTGCCAACATCATAATTTAATTTTACTATCAATTAACATCAGAAAAAGTCAAGATTTACTTGTACAATTCAATAACGCGATCCGATCTTGTCCGATTGAACTTAAAACTCAAAATAATACTTGAAAGTTGTTAGTGCAACCCGACATGGTCTCGCCCAACCCGACCCAAGACCCGAAAGTTGTCGAGGCAGCCTGACCTGAAACTCGACCCGGTCTCGCCCGACCCGACCCGTCACCCGAAAAAGATCGATGCAACCCGACCCGAAACCCGACCTGACCCATGACCCGAAAGTTGTCGAAGCAACCCGACCCGACCTCAACCGACCCAACTATTATAAACGGTCAAACTAACCCGACCCGACCCGGCCCGATCCGAACCCGCCCGACCGACTCGACTTGCCACCTCTAACACAACCTAAACCTAAACTACGAAAAGTTGAATCCATCTGTACCTCTTAATTATCTCTTTCACTTCATGTGACGCAGTGACGGGGAATGAGATCTTCTATCGCGTAGCACAAATACTATGCGTGTTCAGTCTTTGATTTACATCAAGATTCGTGCAAATTAACCTTTATAATTTCATATCTTCCTGAATCAAATATGGGTCGTCCGTAGTCTACAGCACAGAAAATCTGAAGTGTTCATTCCTGTTGCGCGGCAAAGAATCTGCTTCTAGTGACTGGTGGGTAACGTGGGCATTATATCTTTTCAGATTTCATTGACTTAGATCAAACTTTCAGAAATTTAATCTTAAATTTAACAAAGAGCCTAAACAATAATATATTTCTTTGAGTAGTTCTTCGATCACAGTTTTTACAAAAAAAATATAATTAAAATTAATTACACGCGCAATTGATTTTTAATAATAATAGTATAATTTAAATTAATTTTAGTTTATAACAAAATTTGAAAATTTATTTATGACATAGTTCAGTTGAAAATCGTAAATTCGAATTTTTTTTCTTCGATGACTCAGCTCGAGCTGAGAGTAAAGAAGAAAAAGGGAGGGATTCTGAACCTATTCAAGGTTTCAAATTTTATAATTTGAAGGAGAAACTAGAAATCAAGTGGGAAGAGAGAAAATTCTTTATACGATTTTAAGCATTTTTATCTTCCGAGGATTTTTCTTCGGTGCTATTCTATTTAGAAAATATAGATTAACTATCGTGTTAATTATTTGTTAATTTTATCGATTGATGATTCAAATTGTGTAGATAAAAATTTACATAAAAATATCATAGAAAAACTCATATTTCAAAAATTTTCACTTAGAATTTCACTTCTCTCTTTCTTCCATCTCTTCTTCCCTTTCTCCCTCTTCTCTTTTTGTTGAAGGGTGTGCTTCACAAATTATAGTAAATGTGAAGCTGTCAATGAATCAGATCAAATTTTAACATAATCAGAACGTGAACTCATTAAGATTTTTATAAGATCCCAATAAAAATTTGAGAACTCAAATACAAATATATATATATATATATATATATATATATATATATATAGATAGGCTAGGGTGCTCCATGGAGCACCAAATCTCTAATGCTCCACATCGTATCTCCAATTTAAAAATTCCAAAGAACGATCCGAACCGTTGAACATGATCTACATATTGAAATCTACTTGAAGATTGAATTTTACTTTTTTTTTGAATTTTTTTGCTATTTTTTAGAGTGGTAGGAAAATTGCAACTTTTGTTGGTCCAGAAACCGTTTGATTAGCAACTTTCTACCTCTTTAAAAAAATAGCAAAAAATTTCAAAAAAAATGTAAAATTCAATCTCCAAGTAGATTTCAATATGTAGATCATGTTCAACGGTTCAGATCGGTCTTTGAAATTTTCAAATTGGATATAACGGATGTGGAGCACGAGCGATTTGGTGCTCCATGGAGCACACTAGCCTTTCTCTCTCTCTCTCTCTCTATATATATATGAGGAGGGATCCGTAACCACCAAACTTCCAACCGCTCGCAATTGCTCCATGGTAGCAAATGTAAATGATCGATCCGGACCATTGAAAACATTCTCCATATTAATATAGACTTGGAAACCAAATTTTACATTTTTTTGAATTTTTTTACTATTTTATCGGATGGATTGAAAATTTATTTATCTAACGATTTACAAACATCAAATTTTCAACCCTTCCGATAAAATAGTAAAAAAATATAAAATTTGGTCTCCAAGTCTACATTAGTATGAAGTATGTTTTCAACGGTCCGGATCGATGATTTACACTTGGTATGATGGAGCGATTGCGAGCGGCTACGAAATTGATGGCGGCTACGGATCCTTCCTCTATATATATATATATAGAATTAGGCTACGGTGCTTGGCTAAGCACCGCAACCCATGTGCTTGATAATCCTGACCATTCAATTTTTATCAGGATCAATGTTGTGATGTGTCGCTCATGGATTATAATTTAATTAAACAGACGCCTCCAGTAAAATCTAGCGACCCCTTCCCTTCTATTGCTCGCGTTCTCTCATCTTCGAATCCATTCTCTCCCATTTTCGAAAGTTTCTCTCCCATAAACAGACGAGATGAAAACCTAGAATCAACATCCCTCCAACTTCCAGACTCAACTCCAGCTTTGGTGGCTTTCCTGTTAGTCGCGACTCGAGAACCCTAGAATCGTCGAAAACCCTAGAATCGTCGAAAACCCTAGATCCTTCCTAGAAACACGACTTTGCTCGAATAGCACCGCAGCTCAGAGGAAAATGAGATCTCAGAGGAATCACCACCCTATATATATATAGTATTGCAGTAGATTCCAGATTAGACAGAAACCATAATGCTAGTAATCGGATTGCATATTATTTGAAGATATTCGGATCTGAATCCTAATTTTAGCGGATACGATTATTTGAATTCAGGTATTTTCGAATACGAATATAATATATTTTTTACAAATACGAATATTAATATTAATGTCATATGAAAATTGGAATTGAATGCATATACCAATATGAAAAATTAGTCGGATCTGAAAATTTAAAATCTTCGGATATGCGCCCACTTATGGGTGAAAACACATCTCGTTTTGATTGTTTTCTGTTTCATTTCGTGACAAACAAAACAGAAATGGAACTGAAATTTCATTTCGTTTCAGACTTTTAGTGATGAAACTATTAACAAAATCTACACCTATTTCATCTAATAAATGAAATGATTACATTTCGTTGTTTT
Source organism: Eleocharis quinqueflora (assembly GCA_964058865.1). Taxonomy (NCBI): domain Eukaryota; kingdom Viridiplantae; phylum Streptophyta; class Magnoliopsida; order Poales; family Cyperaceae; genus Eleocharis; species Eleocharis quinqueflora. The sequence continues at coordinate 104,659 of CAXKVX010001068.1, forward strand.
GTTTTGGATTCTATATGTTTGAAATATTTAATTTCAAAAGACATTTTATGCGGAGAAGTGTTAAGCCCTGGCGATTTCCAAATTCCACATAGTGATTTCTTCTGTACTCGCATTTTGAGAAAATAGGGAAAGAAAATGAGGCGATTTCAGCGGCAAATAGAAACTCTAACTCTAGACACCGCCAACCTGCTCTGCTCCCCCTCCTTACCCTCCTCTCCTCTCTCTTTCTCCACCACGATTGTCTTCCCAGCACTCTGATGGAGCATGAAAGTACATTTTTTCAAAGTATTATTTTTTCAAAACTTCGAATTTATAAGGTTTATTGTGTTTTGAAAAGATATTTTGCTTTTTTAGGGTCGAAGTGTGACGGATTTGTGTAATTTTAGGCTTGTCTACATTTGAATTTCAAGGAACATAGGAGCCATGGAGCATACTAGTTGGCTAGGAATCATGATGCAAAATGGGTGAAAGAAGGAAAAAAGAATTTTTGAAAAGACAAGGGCTACATTGAGAAATTATAATAGCAGGTATGGGAGCTACTTTGAACAGCAGTAATAACTCTTCAGGCACGCTTAAAAAAATTAAATGACTGAAATAACCCTGCTATCTGTTAATTCAAACTCTTATCCCAACATGCTATTGCTCCTTTCTTCCGCAAACTTCTTGCTATATTTTTATCGTCCATCTCCTCTATTTATTGATTATAATATCTTCTTTTGCAACTGAATATTATTAAATCATCACACTTGCACACTTATGAAAATAAAAAATACTCCCACATATGAAGGATGGTCAAATTGGAGGAAAATAGGACCTAATTATTGGTAAAGAAGAAATGGACATTCATATACTGATCAATAATTTGTTTTGAGATGTGCCTATCACCTATTTGTTGTTTTGTCCAATTGAAACTGATTGAATAGAAGAGAAATGCACTTTATAGGAAACGTAATACATTGATTCACATGACAATTAGTGAAAAATCGGTAGGTAGAAGAAATGAGCAATAGTCAGTGACAGAGTCATTTATGGATAAGTCCGGACAAATATCCGTGCCTGCTATTGTACTGGACTGGTTTGATTTCTTCGATATTATTATTATTGCAAATTTGTGACCACAGACATAGTTTTCCTGAAAATAATATCTCAGCTTTCTTTAGATCAGATCTCAAGCTATTCGTATTTTATTTAAATCGTTGTGCCTTCTTTTAGTAGTGGCTCATATGTTTTTTGTAAAGTAAATCGTCGATGTTATTATTTTTCCATGATAAATTTTTTTGTTTAACTATCCAAATTATTGTGTCCGCATTTGTCTTTGAAAATAGTTGCTTCGTAATTCACATTTGTTTATTATCCCAAGAATAATAACTGATACGATCCAATTCTACACTTGGAACTTTACTTCGTTGGTCCATGGCCCAAACATGTATTTACTAGCCTACTAGTTATATATAGAAGAATTGAGAGCTGTAAAAGGAGGATTCATTCTTTCATTAATAAATACACTTTCTTCTTGCTTTATCTATTTCTTTAATGCTTTCTTGCTTTGTCTCTCGAATTATGATACCTTGGGAATTTTTCTCTCTCAGTCTAAGCTACTCAATGCCGAGACATCAACTCTCGATCATTGGTGCTTTCATTGAGAGTCGAACTCAAGATAATTCGATCAAGAAGCGATAAAAAAATCTGATGAAATTGATAATTCGATAAAAACAATCATCAGTGGAGAAAAAACTGATCTACTTATTGATTCTACCAATAATCAGGGCCTCGATTCGACCTTTTTTCATAATCACCCAATATTTCCCTGATCTTTGTCACTAATATGATTTGATTCTACGCGCCATCAAAATCTCATCGCTTCCTCTTTTTGGTTGCTTATTTGAAGCTCAGACTCCAACAAGACAAAGGAATGAGAAGAATGGGTAGCCTCAGAAGCTCACGCATGTTGAACAAATCCCTCCTGCTTGCACTGGACAATATGTTTTGTGTGTCGAGCCTTGGTCAATGTAAAAAGATAAGGGCAATGAAAAGCGATAGATGAGCTTCTCCATTCCGTGCGTCTATGGCGGATTCCCTGGTCTAAAAGACAAGGGAGATCAATTTGTCAATGAGAATCCTGATTACTTTCGATTCGATTGCCTTCCGCTCGGTTTGCCAAAGCCTCTTGTGTTCTCCATTCCCATCAAGATGCGATCTTGTTACAATTCAAGACAAATATTTCAACGGTCCAAAGTTAATAATGGCAGATGGATCAAAGATTGGAAGTACCTCCGACGCACCTCGAGCCTCAGCACTTCTCTCTCTCGATTCTCAGTTTAATTGCTTAGGCAATTGTGATGTCTTAGCCATATCCAGTCGTGCATGGCCTTCTCGCAATCGACATGTTAGTGAAATTCCATCGCTTCTGAAGAAGAGTATTCAAGCAGTCTCGTTGCTTCCATCTGGATTCTCAGCTTTGTCCCTTGCAAGTTGTTCGATAATGGAAGAAAAGATTGCTGCCCTTGTGAAGCTTTCTGTACTTATGGACCTTCGTCTTCTTTTAATTGGATCAGATTTCATCTCCCTCTATCTGTCGACATCAAGTCATTTTGCTCAAAGCGGTAGACAATGAAGCCCAATAAGAACATGCTCTTTGAGCCTCAAAACCAAAATTATCACACTGACTCGGTTCTTGGCTCGACTCGGCTCGACACAGAGTTCGACTCGAACGACAAGGCTCGGCAAGACACGACTTGACTTGGCTCATCTCGACATGACATTGAGAGGTTCCACTCTACTCAGCATGACACGAGTTGACATGGTACGACTCGGCACATCATGACCCAACTCGGCATGATACTTGGTTCGACTCTCGATTCGGCATAAGGAAGCTCCGCATAACACAACATCAAATCTCATCTTGGATTAACTCGTATCAGCACGGTTGGGCTTTCACCAAAAAATGGTTCAACTCTTCTCTTCTTTTGATAATCTTTTTGCAGGCATTAAGAGGATTCCTTCCTCAAGGACCCTTGATTCGTTCTCGACTTGTTCGATTCGTTGGGTCGGCTCTTCACTGTGTGCTACATCTTCAATTCGTCTGGTCGGCTCTTCACTGTGTGCTACATCTTTAATTTGTTGGGTCGGCTCTGCAATGTGTGCTACATCTTTAATTCGTCGGGTCTGCTCTTCACTGTGTGCTACATCTTCAATTCGGGTGGCCGGCTCTTCACTGTATGCTACATCTTCGATTCATCTGGTTGGCTCTTCGCTGTGTGCTACATGTTCGATTCATCTGGTCGGCTCTTCATTGTGTGTAACATCTTTAATTCATCTGGTCGGCTCTTCACTATGTGCTACATCTTCAATTCATCTGGTCAACTCTTCACTATGTGCTACATCTTCAATTCGTTGAGTCGACTCTTCACTATGTGCTACATCTTCAATTTGTTGAGTCGGCTCTTCACTGTGTGCTACATCTTCAAATCTGTGTGCTACACCTTCAACTCTGCTAGTCGACTCAATTTTCAGTTCGGTATGTCATGACTAGTATCGACAAATTAGTACAACTATTCTCTTCTCTCATTTTTGGCTATTATGATAATCATCTTTGCAGAACTAGACAACTCCTCTCGTCACAAGCCATCTCAAAACACAACTCAACTCGACTCAGCTTGGCTCTCGACTTTGCTATTTTGGGAAGCTTAACAAAACTTGGTACATCTCTTCTATTCTCTTGTTTCGACTATTGTGGTAATTTTTTTTGTAGGTTTTTCATGACACAACTTAGCTCAGCCACACATGATATGACTTGTCTCGACACGACGCGAAATCTTAATGCTTGATTATTGGAAAGCTCGACGCACCCTGACTCGAAACAGCACGACTCGGTATGATATGACCCAATTCAACATGACCCGGTTCTCAAGTGGGCATGATTCGATTCTCAGTTTGTCTCGGCATGGTATCAAAAGTTCAACGACTTCGTATGGTATATTACGATAGTCAAGGAAAGTTCCAATCTTATTTTGATCTCTTATGCATTGAGAAAGCCAATTAATCATATAAATGAACATTATAACTTACCCTATCCTGGATTGTAAAAGAAACTTTCTATTTTAACATGTCTTTGTGCTTCATTGTGTTTACAAGACTTGGGAAGCATCTTGATATTCTCTTGAGAAAAGGTATGGAAGCTTGCTTGGATGCTCACTTGAAGACTCTTCACGTAGTAAGATATGGTGCTTTGTGGAGTTTTCTTGAAAGGTTACGACTCATAAATGATGTACTCTGATCACAAAACACTTCTCTTAGTTGGATATGAAGCTTTGTTGTGTTTTCTGAAATGATTACTACCCATATATGAAGTACTCAGATCAGAATCACTCGTAAATTAAGTACTCGGACATGAAGCACTGAGAGTGGCAATCAATGCTTCTTCATGGTGTTTTATTAATTGTTTATAACACTTAAATAAAGTACTCAGAGAAGAAACTCTTCTCGTAGTAAGATATGATGTTTTCTGCTGTTTTCTTGAAATGTGGGATGATCTGCTTTGTGGTAGGATGATCTGCTTTGTGGTGTTTTCTTTAATGGTTACCACCCATAAATGAAGTACGCTGATTATAATCACTCGTAAACTAAGTACTCGGACATGAAGCACTTAGATTGGCACTCTATGCTTCTTCATGGTATTTTGTGAATGGTTACAACAGTTAAATGAATTATTCGGAGAAGAAACTCTTCTCGTAGTAAGATATGATGCTTTGTGGAGTTTTCTTGAAAGGTTACCACTCATAAAAGAAGTACTCTAGTCAGAAACACTTCTCATAGTAGGATATGATACTTTGTGGTGTTTTATTTAATGGTTACCACACATAAATGAAGTACTCAGATTAGAAACACTTCATGTAGTAGGATGAGATGCTTTGTGAGGTTTTATTTAATGGTTACCACCCATAAATTAAGTCCTTCGATCAGAATCACTCATAAATTAAGTACTTGGACATGAACCTCATAGAATGGTACTCTATGCTTCCTCGTTTTGTTTTAGTGAATGGTTGCAACACTTAAATGAAGTACTTGGAGAAGAAACTCTTCTCGTAGTAAGATATGGTGCTTTGTGGAGTTTTCTTGAAAGGTCACGACTCATAAATAATGTACTCTGATCACAAAACGCTTCTCTTAGTGTTTTCTGAAATAGTTACTACCCATATATGAAGTACTTAGATCAGAATCACTCGTAAATTAAGTACTCAAACATGAAGCACTGAGAGTGGTAATCAATGCTTATTCATGGTGTTTTATTGATTGTTTACAACACATAAGTAAGTACTCGGAGAAGAAACTCTTGTCGTAGTAAGATATGATGATTTGTGTTGTTTTCTTGATATGTTACCACTCATAAATGAAGTATTCGGATCTGAATCATTTCAGGTAGCATAATAAGATGATTTGTGGTGATTAATTTAATGATTACCATCCATAAATGAAGTACTATGAACAGAATCACTCATAAACTAAGTATTCGGATATGAGGCACTTAGAGTGGCACTCTATGCTCCTTCCTGGTGTTTTTGTGAATGGTTACAACACTTAAATGAATTACTCCGAGTATAAACTCTTCTCGTAGTTAGATATGATGCTTTGTGTAGTTTTCTTGAAAGGTGACCACCCATAAATGAAGTACTCAGATTAGAATCACTTCACGTAGTAGGATATGATGCTTTGTGGTGTTTTCTTATATGGTTGCTACCCATATATGAAGTACTCTGATCTAAAACACTTCTCGTAGTAGGATATGATGCTTTGTGGTGTTTTCTTTAATGGTTACCATCCATAAATGAAGTATTCGGATCTGAATCATTTCAGGTAGCAGAATAAGATGATTTGTGGTGATTAATTTAATGATTGCCATCCACAAATGAAGAACTCTGATCAGAATCACTCATAAACTAAGTACTCGGATATGATGCACTTAGAGTGGCACTCTATGCTTCTTCCTGGTGTTTTTGTCAATGGTTACAACACTTAAATGAATTACTCCGAGTAGAAACTCTTCTCGTAGTAAGATATAATGCTTTGTGAAGTTTTCTTGAAAGGTTACTACCCATATATGAAGTACTCTAATCTGAAACACTTCTCGTAGTAGGATATGATGTTTTGTGGTGTTTTTTTTAATTTTTACCACGCATAAATGAAGTACACTGATCAGAATCACTCATAAACTAAGTCCTCGGACATGAATCACTTAGAGTGGCACTCTATGCTTCTTCTTGGTGTTTTCTTTATTGCTTACCACCCATAAATTAAGTACTCTGAGCAGAATCACTCATAAACTAAGTACTCGGATATGAAGCACTTAGAGTGGTACTCTATAATTCTTCGTTGTGTTTTAGTGAATGGTTACAACACTTAAATGAAGTACTCGGAGAAGAAACTCTTCTCGTCGTAAGATATGGTGCTTTGTGGAGTTTTCTTTAAAGGTTTCGACTCATAAATGAAGAACTATGATCAGAAACACTTCACGTAGTAGGATATGATGCTTTGTGGTGTTTTCTTATATGGTTACTACCCATATATGAAGTACTTTGATCTGAAACACTTCTCGTAGTAGGATATGATGTTTTGTGGTGTTTTCTTTAATGTTTACCATCCATAAATGAAGTACTCTGATCAGAATCACTCATAAACTATGTACTCGGACACGAATCACTTAGAGTGGCACTCTATGCTTCTTCCTGGTGTTTTCTTTAATTCTTACCACCCATAAATTAAGTACTCTGAATAGAATCACTCATAAACTAAGTACTCGGATATGAAGCACTTAGAGTGGCCCTCTATGCTTCTTCCTGGTGTTTTTGTGAATGGTTACAACACTTAAATGAATTACTCCGAGTAGAACTCTTCTCGTAGTGAGATTTGATGCTTTGTGGAGTTTTCTTGAAAGGTTACTAATCATAAATGAAGTACTCAGATTAGAAACACTTCCTGTAGTAGGATGAGATGCTTTGTGATGTTTTATTTAATGGTTGCTACCGATAAATTAAGTACTCTAATCAGAATCACTCATAAATTAAGTACTCGAATATGAAACACTTAGAGTCGTACTCTATGCTTCTACGTTGTGTTTCAGTGAATGGTTACATCACTTAAATGAAGTACTCGGAGAAAAAACTCTTCTCCTAGTAAGATATGGTGCTTTGTGGAGTTTTCTTGAAAGGTTACGACTCATAAATGATGTAATCTTATCACAAAACACATATCTTTGTTGGATATGATGCTTTGTTGTGTTTTCTTAATAGGTTACCACTCATGAATGTAGTACTCTGGTCAGAAACACTTCTTATAGTAAGATATGATGCTTTGTGGTTTTTTCTTTAATTGTTACCACACATAAATGAAGTATTCAGATTAGAAACACTTCTTGTAGTAGGATGAGCTGCTTTGTGATGTTTTATTTAATGGTTACCACCCATAAATTAAGTACTCGAACATGAAGCTCTTAGAGTGGTACTCTATGTTTCTTCGTTGTGTTTTAGTGAATGGTTACGACACTTAAATGAATTACTCGGAGAAGAAACTCTTCTCGTAGTAAGATATGATGCTTCGTGGAGTTTTCTTAAAATGTTACCACTCATGAATGTAGTAGTCTGGTAAGAAACACTTCTTATAGTAAGATATGATGCTTTGTGGTGTTTTCTTTAATGGTTACCACACATAAATGAAGTATTCAGATTGGAAACACTTCCTGTAGTAGGATGAGCTGCTTTGTGATGTTTTATTTAATGGTTACCACCCATAAATTAAGTACTCTGATCAGAATCACTCATAAATTAAGTACTCGAATTTGAAGCTCTTAGAGTGGTACTCTATGCTTCTTCGTTGTGTTTTAGTGAATGATTACAACACTTAAATGAAGTACTCTGAGAAAAACTCTTCTCCTAGTAAGATATGGTGCTTTGTGGAGTTTCTTGAAAGGTTACGACTCCTAAATGGTGTACTCTGATCACAAAACAATTCTCTTTGTTGGATATGATGGTTTGTTGTGTTTTCTGAAATAGTTACTACCCATATATGAAGTAGTCAGATGAGAGTCACTCGTAAATTAAGTACTCAAACATGAAGTACTGAGAGTGGTAATCAATGCTTCTTCATGGTGTTTTATTGATTGTTTACAACACATAAATGAAGTACTCGGAGAAGAAACTCTTGTCGTAGTAAGATATGATGCTTTGTGTTGTTTTCTTGATATGTTACCACTCATAAATGAAATATTCGGATCTGAATCATTTCAGGTAGCAGAATAAGATGATTTGTGGTGATAAATTTAATGATTATCACCCATAAATTAAGTACTCTGATCAGAATCACTCATAAACTAAGTACTCGGACATGAAGCACTTAGATTGGCACTCTATGCTTCTTCATGGTGTTTTGTGAATGGTTACAACACTTAAATGAATTACTCGGAGAAGAAACTCTTCTTGTAGTAAGATATGATGCTTTGTGCTATTTTCTTAAAAGGTTACCACTCATGAATGTAGTACTCTGGTTAGAAACACTTCTTATTGTAAGATATGATGCTTTGTGGTGTTTTCTTTAATGGTTACCACACATAAATGAAGTATTCAGATTAGAAACACTTCCTGTAGTAGGATGAACTGCTTTGTGATGTTTTATTTAATGGTTACCACCCATAAATTAAGTACTCGAACATGAAGCTCTTAGAGTGGTACTCTATAATTCTTCGTTGTGTTTTAGTGAATGGTTACAACACTTAAATGAAGTACTCGGAGAAGAAACTCTTCTTGTAGTAAGATATGGTGTTTTGTGGAGTTTTCTTGAAAGGTTACGACTCATAAATTAAGAACAATGATCAGAAACACTTCACGTAGTAGGATATGTTGCATTTGTGGTGTTTTCTTTAATGTTTACCACCCAAAAATGAAGTACTCTGATCAGAATCACTCATAAACTAAGTAATCAGACATGAAGCACTTAGAGTGACACTCTATGCTTCTTCCTGGTGTTTTCTTTAATTCTTACCACCCATAAATTAAGTACTCTGAACAAAATCACTCATAAACTAAGTGCTCGGATATGATGCACTTAGAGTGGCACTCTATGCTTCTTCCTGGTGTTTTTGTGAATGGTTACGACACTTAAATTAATTACGCGGAGAAGAAACTCTTCTCGTAGTAAGATATGATGCTTTGTGGAGTTTTCTTGAAAGGTTACTAATCATAAATGAAGTACTTAGATTAGAAACACTTCCTGTAGTAGGATGAGCTGCTTTGTGATGTTTTATTTAATGGTTGCTACCGATAAATTAAGTACTCTAATCAGAATTACTCATAAATTAAGTACTCGAATATGAAACACTTAGAGTCGTACTCTATGCTTCTACGTTGTGTTTCAGTGAATGGTTACATCACTTAAATGAAGTTCTCGGAGAAAAAACTCTTCTCCTAGTAAGATATGGTGCTTTGTGGAGTTTTCTTGAAAGGTTACGACTCATAAATGATGTAATCTTATCACAAAACACATATCTTTGTTGGATATGATGCTTTGTTGTGTTTTCTTAATAGGTTACCACTCATGAATGTAGTACTCTGGTCAGAAACACTTCTTATAGTAAGATATGATGCTTTGTGGTGTTTTCTTTAATGGTTAACACACATAAATGAAGTATTCAGATTAGAAACAATTCCAGTAGTAGGATGAGCTGCTTTGTGATGTTTTATTTAATGATTATCACCCACAAATGAAGTACTCTGATCAGAATCACTCATAAACTAAGTACTCGGATATGAAGCACTTAGATTGGCACTCTATGCTTCTTAATGGTGTTTTGTGAATGGTTACAACAATTAAATGAATTACTCGGAGAAGAAACTCTTCTCGTAGTAAGATTTGGTGTTTTGTGGAGTTTTCTTGAAAAGCTACGACTCATAAATGAAGAACTATGATCAGAAACACTTCACGTAGTAGGATATGATGCTTTGTGGTGTTTTCTTATATGGTTACAACCCATATATGAAGTATTCTGATCTGAAACACTTATCGTAGTAGGATATGATGCTTTGTGGTGTTTTCTTTATTGTTTACCACCCATAAATGAAGTACTCTGATCAGAATCACTCATAAACTAAGTAATCGGACATGAAGCACTTAGAGTGGCACTCTATGCTTCTTCCTGGTGTTTTCTTTAATACTAACCACCCATAAATTAAGTACTCTGAACAGAATCACTCATAAACTAAGTACTCGGATATGATGCACTTAGAGTGGCACTCTATGCTTCTTCCTGGTGTTTTTGTGAATGGTTACGACACTTAAATTAATTACGCGGAGAAGAAACTCTTCTCGTAGTAAGATATGATGCTTTGTGGAGTTTTCTTAAAAGGTTACAACTCATGAATGTAGTACTCTGTTCAAAAACACTTCTTATAGTAAGATATGATGCTTTGTGGGGTTTCCTTTAATAGTTACCACACATAAATGAAGTTTTATTGAAAGGTTACTAATCATAAATGAATTACTTAGGATAGAAACACTTCCTGTATTAGGATGAGAAGCGTTGTGATGTTTTATTTAATGGTTGCCACCCATAAATTATGTACCCTTATCAGAATCACTCATAAATTAATTACTCGAACATGAAACACTTAGAGTGGTACTCTATGCTTCTTCGTTGTATTTTAGTGAATGGTTACAACACATAAATGAAGTACTCTGAGTAGAAACTCTTCTCCTAGTAAGATATGGTGCTTTGTGGAGTTTCTTGAAAGGTTACGACTCATAAATGATGTACTCTGATCACAAAACACTTCTCTTTGTTGGATATGATGATTTGTTTTGTTTTCTGAAATGGTTACTACCCACATATGAAGTACTCAGATGAGAGTCACTCGTAAATTAAGTACTCAAACATGAAGTACTGAGAGTGGTAATCATTGCTTCTTCATGGTGTTTTATTGATTGTTGACAACACATAAATGAAGTACTCGGAGAAGAAACTCTTGTCGTAGTAAGATATGATGCTTTGTTTTGTTTTCTTGATATGTTACGACTCAAATATGAAGTATTCGGATCTGAATCATTTCAGGTAGCAAAATAAGATGATTTGTGGTGATAAATTTAATGATTATCACCCACAAATGAAGTACTCTGATCAGAATCACTCATAAACTAAGTACTCGGATATGAAGCACTTAGATTGGCACTCTATGCTTCTTGATGGTGCTTTGTGAATGGTTACAACACTTAAATGAATTACTCGGAGAAGAAACTCTTGTCGTAGTAAGATTTGGTGTTTTGTGGACTTTTCTTGAAAAGTTACGACTCATAAATGAAGAACTATGATCAGAAACACTTCACGTAGTAGGATATGATGCTTTGTGGTGTTTTCTTATATTGTTACAACCCATATATGAAGTATTCTGATCTGAAACACTTATCGTAGTAGGATATGATGCTTTGTGGTGTTTTCTTTATTGTTTACCACCCATAAATGAAGTACTCTTATCATAATCACTCATAAACTAAATAATCGGACATGAAGCACTTAGAGTGGCACTCTATTCTTCTTCCTAGTGTTTTCTTTAATGCTAACCACCCATAAATTAAGTACTCTGAACAGAATCACTCATAAACTAAGTACTCGGATATGATGCACTTAGAGTGGCACTCTATGCTTCTTCCTGGTGTATTTGTGAATGGTTACAACACTTAAATGAATTACTCCGAGTAGAAACTCTTCTCGTAGTAAGATATGATGCTTTGTGGAGTCTTCTTGAAAGGTTACTAATCATAAATGAAGGACTTAGATTAGAAACACTTCCTGTAGTAGGATGAGAAGCTTTGTGATGTTTTATTTAATGGTTGCCACCCATAAATTATGTACTCTTATCAGAATAACTCATAAATTATGTACTCGGACATGAAACACTTAGAGTGGTACTATATGCTTCTTCGTTGTGTTTTAGTGAATGGTTACAACACTTAAATGAAGTACTCTGAGTAGAAACTCTTCTCCTAGTAAGATATGGTGGTTTGTGGAGTTTCTTGAAAGGTTACGACTCATGAATGATGTACTCTGATCACAAAACACTTCTCTTTGTTGGATATGATGCTTTGTTGTGTTTTCTGAAATGGTTACTACCCATATATGAAGTACTCAGATGAGAGTCACTCGTAAATTAAGTACTCAAACATGAAGTACTGAGAGTGGTAATCAATGCTTCTTCATGGTGTTTTATTGATTGTTTACAACACATAAATGAAGTACTCGGAGAAGAAACTCTTGTCGTAGTAAGATATGATGCTTTGTGTTGTTTTCTTGATATGTTACCACTCATAAATGAAATATTCGGATCTGAATCATTTCAGGTAGCAGAATAAGATGATTTGTGGTGATAAATTTAATGATTATCACCCATAAATTAAGTACTCTGATCAGAATCACTCATAAACTAAGTACTCGGACATGAAGCACTTAGATTGGCACTCTATGCTTCTTCATGGTGTTTTGTGAATGGTTACAACACTTAAATGAATTACTCGGAGAAGAAACTCTTCTCGTAGTAAGATATGATGCTTTGTGCTATTTTCTTAAAAGGTTACCACTCATGAATGTAGTACTCTGGTTAGAAACACTTCTTATTGTAAGATATGATGCTTTGTGGTGTTTTCTTTAATGGTTACCACACATAAATGAAGTATTCAGATTAGAAACACTTCCTGTAGTAGGATGAGCTGCTTTGTGATGTTTTATTTAATGGTTACCACCCATAAATTAAGTACTCGAACATGAAACTCTTAGAGTGGTACTCTATGCTTCTTCGTTGTGTTTTAGTGAATGGTTACAACACTTAAATGAAGTACTCGGAGAAGAAACTCTTCTTGTAGTGAGATATGGTGTTTTGTGGAGTTTTCTTGAAAGGTTACGACTCATAAATTAAGAACAATGATCAGAAACACTTCACGTAGTAGGATATGATGCTTTGTGGTGTTTTCTTATATGGTTATAACCCATATATGAAGTATTCTGATCTGAAACACTTCTCGTAGTAGGATATGATGCTTTTGTGGTGTTTTCTTTAATGTTACCACCCAAAAATGAAGTACTCTGATCAGAATCACTCATAAACTAAGTAATCGGACATGAAGCACTTAGAGTGACACTCTATGCTTCTTCCTGGTGTTTTCTTTAATTCTTACCACCCATAAATTAAGTACTCTGAACAGAATCACTCATAAACTAAGTGCTCGCATATGATGCACTTAGAGTGGCACTCTATGCTTCTTCCTGGTGTTTTTGTGAATGGTTACGACACTTAAATTAATTACGCGGAGAGGAAACTCTTCTCGTAGTAAGATTTGATGCTTTGTGGAGTTTTCTTAAAAGGTTACCCTCATGAATGTAGTACTCTGTTCAAAAACACTTCTTATAGTAAGATATGATGCTTTGTGGTGTTTTCTTTATTGTTTACCACCCATAAATGAAGTACTCTTATCATAATCACTCATAAACTAAATAATCGGACATGAAGCACTTAGAGTGGCACTCTATTCTTCTTCCTAGTGTTTTCTTTAATGCTAACCACCCATAAATTAAGTACTCTGAACAGAATCACTCATAAACTAAGTACTCGGATATGATGCACTTAGAGTGGCACTCTATGCTTCTTCCTGGTGTATTTGTGAATGGTTACAACACTTAAATGAATTACTCCGAGTAGAAACTCTTCTCGTAGTAAGATATGATGCTTTGTGGAGTCTTCTTGAAAGGTTACTAATCATAAATGAAGGACTTAGATTAGAAACACTTCCTGTAGTAGGATGAGAAGCTTTGTGATGTTTTATTTAATGGTTGCCACCCATAAATTATGTACTCTTATCAGAATAACTCATAAATTATGTACTCGGACATGAAACACTTAGAGTGGTACTATATGCTTCTTCGTTGTGTTTTAGTGAATGGTTACAACACTTAAATGAAGTACTCTGAGTAGAAACTCTTCTCCTAGTAAGATATGGTGGTTTGTGGAGTTTCTTGAAAGGTTACGACTCATGAATGATGTACTCTGATCACAAAACACTTCTCTTTGTTGGATATGATGCTTTGTTGTGTTTTCTGAAATGGTTACTACCCATATATGAAGTACTCAGATGAGAGTCACTCGTAAATTAAGTACTCAAACATGAAGTACTGAGAGTGGTAATCAATGCTTCTTCATGGTGTTTTATTGATTGTTTACAACACATAAATGAAGTACTCGGAGAAGAAACTCTTGTCGTAGTAAGATATGATGCTTTGTGTTGTTTTCTTGATATGTTACCACTCATAAATGAAATATTCGGATCTGAATCATTTCAGGTAGCAGAATAAGATGATTTGTGGTGATAAATTTAATGATTATCACCCATAAATTAAGTACTCTGATCAGAATCACTCATAAACTAAGTACTCGGACATGAAGCACTTAGATTGGCACTCTATGCTTCTTCATGGTGTTTTGTGAATGGTTACAACACTTAAATGAATTACTCGGAGAAGAAACTCTTCTCGTAGTAAGATATGATGCTTTGTGCTATTTTCTTAAAAGGTTACCACTCATGAATGTAGTACTCTGGTTAGAAACACTTCTTATTGTAAGATATGATGCTTTGTGGTGTTTTCTTTAATGGTTACCACACATAAATGAAGTATTCAGATTAGAAACACTTCCTGTAGTAGGATGAGCTGCTTTGTGATGTTTTATTTAATGGTTACCACCCATAAATTAAGTACTCGAACATGAAACTCTTAGAGTGGTACTCTATGCTTCTTCGTTGTGTTTTAGTGAATGGTTACAACACTTAAATGAAGTACTCGGAGAAGAAACTCTTCTTGTAGTGAGATATGGTGTTTTGTGGAGTTTTCTTGAAAGGTTACGACTCATAAATTAAGAACAATGATCAGAAACACTTCACGTAGTAGGATATGATGCTTTGTGGTGTTTTCTTATATGGTTATAACCCATATATGAAGTATTCTGATCTGAAACACTTCTCGTAGTAGGATATGATGCTTTTGTGGTGTTTTCTTTAATGTTACCACCCAAAAATGAAGTACTCTGATCAGAATCACTCATAAACTAAGTAATCGGACATGAAGCACTTAGAGTGACACTCTATGCTTCTTCCTGGTGTTTTCTTTAATTCTTACCACCCATAAATTAAGTACTCTGAACAGAATCACTCATAAACTAAGTGCTCGCATATGATGCACTTAGAGTGGCACTCTATGCTTCTTCCTGGTGTTTTTGTGAATGGTTACGACACTTAAATTAATTACGCGGAGAGGAAACTCTTCTCGTAGTAAGATTTGATGCTTTGTGGAGTTTTCTTAAAAGGTTACCCTCATGAATGTAGTACTCTGTTCAAAAACACTTCTTATAGTAAGATATGATGCTTTGTGGTGTTTTCTTTATTGTTTACCACCCATAAATGAAGTACTCTTATCATAATCACTCATAAACTAAATAATCGGACATGAAGCACTTAGAGTGGCACTCTATTCTTCTTCCTAGTGTTTTCTTTAATGCTAACCACCCATAAATTAAGTACTCTGAACAGAATCACTCATAAACTAAGTACTCGGATATGATGCACTTAGAGTGGCACTCTATGCTTCTTCCTGGTGTATTTGTGAATGGTTACAACACTTAAATGAATTACTCCGAGTAGAAACTCTTCTCGTAGTAAGATATGATGCTTTGTGGAGTCTTCTTGAAAGGTTACTAATCATAAATGAAGGACTTAGATTAGAAACACTTCCTGTAGTAGGATGAGAAGCTTTGTGATGTTTTATTTAATGGTTGCCACCCATAAATTATGTACTCTTATCAGAATAACTCATAAATTATGTACTCGGACATGAAACACTTAGAGTGGTACTATATGCTTCTTCGTTGTGTTTTAGTGAATGGTTACAACACTTAAATGAAGTACTCTGAGTAGAAACTCTTCTCCTAGTAAGATATGGTGGTTTGTGGAGTTTCTTGAAAGGTTACGACTCATGAATGATGTACTCTGATCACAAAACACTTCTCTTTGTTGGATATGATGCTTTGTTGTGTTTTCTGAAATGGTTACTACCCATATATGAAGTACTCAGATGAGAGTCACTCGTAAATTAAGTACTCAAACATGAAGTACTGAGAGTGGTAATCAATGATTCTTCATGGTGTTTTATTGATTGTTTACAACACATAAATGAAGTACTCGGAGAAGAAACTCTTGTCGTAGTAAGATTTGATGCTTTGTGTTGTTTTCTTGATATGTTACCACTCATAAATGAAGTATTCGGATCTGAATCATTTCAGGTAGCAGAATAAGACGATTTGTGGTGATAAATTTAATGATTATCACCCACAAATGAAGTACTCTGATCAGAATCACTCATAAACTAAGTTCTCGGATATGAAGCACTAAGATTGGCACTCTATGCTTCTTAATGGTGCTTTGTGAATGGTTATAACACTTAAGTGAATTACTCGGAGAAGAAACTCTTCTCGTAGTAAGATTTGGTGTTTTGTGGAGTTTTCTTGAAAGGTCACGACTCATAAATAATGTACTCTGATCACAAAACGCTTCTCTTAGTTGGATATGATACTTTGTTGTGTTTTCTGAAATGGTTACTACCCATATATGAAGTACTCAGATCAGAGTCACTCGTAAATTAAGTACTCAAACGTGAAGTACTGAAAGTGGTAATCAATGCTTCTTCATGGTGTTTTCTTGATTGTTTACAACACATAAATGAAGTACTCGGAGAAGAAACTCTTGTCGTAGTAGGATATGATGCTTTGTGGTGGTTTCTTTAATGGTTAACACCCATAAATTAAGTACTCTAATCATAATCATAATTACTCATAAACTAAGTACTCGGATATGATGCACTTTGAGTGGCACTCTATGCTTCTTCCTGGTGTTTTTGTGAATGGTTACAACACTTAAATGAATTACTCCGAGTAGAAACTCTTCTCGTAGTAAGATATGATGCTTTGTGGAGTCTTCTTGAAAGGTTACTAATCATAAATGAAGGACTTAGATTAGAAACACTTCATGTAGTAGGATGAGAAGCTTTGTGATGTTTTATTTAATGGTTGCCACCCATAAATTATGTACTCTTATCAGAATAACTCATAAATTATGTACTCGGACATGAAACACTTAGAGTGGTACTATATGCTTCTTCGTTGTGTTTTAGTGAATGGTTACAACACTTAAATGAAGTACTCTGAGTAGAAACTCTTCTCCTAGTAAGATATGGTGGTTTGTGGAGTTTCTTGAAAGGTTACGACTCATGAATGATGTACTCTGATCACAAAACACTTCTCTTTGTTGGATATGATGCTTTGTTGTGTTTTCTGAAATGGTTACTACCCATATATGAAGTACTCAGATGAGAGTCACTCGTAAATTAAGTACTCAAACATGAAGTACTGAGAGTGGTAATCAATGCTTCTTCATGGTGTTTTATTGATTGTTTACAACACATAAATGAAGTACTCGGAGAAGAAACTCTTGTCGTAGTAAGATATGATGCTTTGTGTTGTTTTCTTGATATGTTACCACTCATAAATGAAATATTCGGATCTGAATCATTTCAGGTAGCAGAATAAGATGATTTGTGGTGATAAATTTAATGATTATCACCCATAAATTAAGTACTCTGATCAGAATCACTCATAAACTAAGTACTCGGACATGAAGCACTTAGATTGGCACTCTATGCTTCTTCATGGTGTTTTGTGAATGGTTACAACACTTAAATGAATTACTCGGAGAAGAAACTCTTCTCGTAGTAAGATATGATGCTTTGTGCTATTTTCTTAAAAGGTTACCACTCATGAATGTAGTACTCTGGTTAGAAACACTTCTTATTGTAAGATATGATGCTTTGTGGTGTTTTCTTTAATGGTTACCACACATAAATGAAGTATTCAGATTAGAAACACTTCCTGTAGTAGGATGAGCTGCTTTGTGATGTTTTATTTAATGGTTACCACCCATAAATTAAGTACTCGAACATGAAACTCTTAGAGTGGTACTCTATGCTTCTTCGTTGTGTTTTAGTGAATGGTTACAACACTTAAATGAAGTACTCGGAGAAGAAACTCTTCTTGTAGTGAGATATGGTGTTTTGTGGAGTTTTCTTGAAAGGTTACGACTCATAAATTAAGAACAATGATCAGAAACACTTCACGTAGTAGGATATGATGCTTTGTGGTGTTTTCTTATATGGTTATAACCCATATATGAAGTATTCTGATCTGAAACACTTCTCGTAGTAGGATATGATGCTTTTGTGGTGTTTTCTTTAATGTTTACCACCCAAAAATGAAGTACTCTGATCAGAATCACTCATAAACTAAGTAATCGGACATGAAGCACTTAGAGTGACACTCTATGCTTCTTCCTGGTGTTTTCTTTAATTCTTACCACCCATAAATTAAGTACTCTGAACAGAATCACTCATAAACTAAGTGCTCGCATATGATGCACTTAGAGTGGCACTCTATGCTTCTTCCTGGTATTTTTGTGAATGGTTACGACACTTAAATTAATTACGTGGAGAGGAAACTCTTCTCGTAGTAAGATTTGATGCTTTGTGGAGTTTTCTTAAAAGGTTACCCTCATGAATGTAGTACTCTGTTCAAAAACACTTCTTATAGTAAGATATGATGCTTTGTGGTGTTTTCTTTAATAGTTACCACACATAAATGAAGTTTTCTTGAAAGGTTACTAATGATAAATGAAGTACTTAGATTAGAAACACTTCCTGTATTAGGATGAGAAGCGTTGTGATGTTTAATTTAATGGTTGCCACCCATAAATTATGTACCCTTATCAGAATCACTCATAAATTAATTACTCGAACATGAAACACTTAGAGTGGTACTCTATGCTTCTTCGTTGTATTTTAGCGAATGGTTACAACACATAAATGAAGTACTCTGAGTAGAAACTCTTCTCCTAGTAAGATATGGTGCTTTGTGGAGTTTCTTGAAAGGTTACGACTCATAAATGATGTACTCTGATCACAAAACACTTCTCTTTGTTGGATATGATGCTTTGTTGTGTTTTCTGAAATGGTTACTACCCATATATGAAGTACTCAGATGAGAGTCACTCGTAAATTAAGTACTCAAACATGAAGTACTGAGAGTGGTAATCAATGCTTCTTCATGGTGTTTTATTGATTGTTGACAACACATAAATGAAGTACTCGGAGAAGAAACTCTTGTCGTAGTAAGATATGGTGCTTTGTGTTGTTTTCTTGATATGTTACCACTCAAATATGAAGTATTCGGATCTGAATCATTTCAGGTAGCATAATAAGATGATTTGTGGTGATAAATTTAATGATTATCACCCACAAATGAAGTACTCTGATCAGAATCACTCATAAATTAAGTACTCGGATATGAAGCACTTAGATTGGCACTCTATGCTTCTTAATGGTGCTTTGTGAATGGTTACAACACTTAAATGAATTACTCGGAGAAGAAACTCTTCTCGTAGTAAGATTTGGTGTTTTGTGGAGTTTTCTTGAAAGGTCACGACTCATAAATAATGTACTCTGATCACAAAACACTTCTCTTTGTTGGATATGATGCATTGTTGTGTTTTCTGAAATGGTTACTACCCATATATGAAGTACTCAGATCATAATCAATCGTAAATTAAGTATTCAAACATGAAGCACTGAGAGTGGTAATCAATGATTCTTCTTGGTGTTTTATTGATTGTTTACAACACATAAATGAAGTACTCGGAGAAAAAACTCTTCTCCTAGTAAGATATGGTGCTTTGTGGAGTTTTCTTGAAAGGTTACGACTCATAAATGATGTACTCTGATCACAAAACACTTCTCTTTGTTGGATATGATGCATTGTTGTGTTTTCTGAAATGGTTACTACCCATATAAGAAGTACTCAGATCATAATCAATCGTAAATTAAGTATTCAAACATGAAGCACTGAGAGTGGTAATCAATGATTCTTCTTGGTGTTTTATTGATTGTTTACAACACATAAATGAAGTACTCGGAGAAAAAACTCTTGTCGTAGTAAGATATGATGCTGTGTGTTGTTTTCATGATATGTTACCACTCCTAAATGAAGTATTCGGATCTGAATCATTTCAAATAGCAGAATAAGAGGATTTGTGGTGATAAATTTAATGATTATCACCCATAAATGAAGTACTCTGATCAGAATCACTCATAAACTAAGTACTCGGACATGAAGCACTTAGATTGGCACACTATGCTTCTTCATGGTGTTTTGTGAATGGTTACGACACTTAAATGAATTACTCGGAGAAGAAACTCTTCTCGTAGTAAGATATGAAGTTTTGTGGAGTTTCCTTAAAAGGTTACCACTTATGAATGTAGTACTCTAGTTAGAAACACTTCTTATAGTAAGATATGATGCTTTGTGGTGTTTTCTTTAATGGTTAACACACATAAATGAAGCATTCAGATTAGAAACAATTCCAGTAGTAGGATGAGCTGCTTTGTGATGTTTTATTTAATGGTTACCACCCATAAATTAAGTACTCTGATCAGAATCACTCATAAATTAAGTACTCGAATATGAAGCTCTTAGAGTGGTACTCTATAATTCTTCGTTGTGTTTTAGTGAATGGTTACAACACTTAAATGAAGTACTCGGAGAAGAAACTCTTCTCGTCGTAAGATATGGTGCTTTGTGGAGTTTTCTTTAAAGGTTTCGACTCATAAATGAAGAACTATGATCAGAAACACTTCACGTAGTAGGATATGATGCTTTGTGGTGTTTTCTTATATGGTTACTACCCATATATGAAGTACTTTGATCTGAAACACTTCTCGTAGTAGGATATGATGTTTTGTGGTGTTTTCTTTAATGTTTACCATCCATAAATGAAGTACTCTGATCAGAATCACTCATAAACTATGTACTCGGACACGAATCACTTAGAGTGGCACTCTATGCTTCTTCCTGGTGTTTTCTTTAATTCTTACCATCCATAAATTAAATACTCTGAATAGAATCACTCATAAACTAAGTACTCGGATATGAAGCACTTAGAGTGGCCCTCTATGCTTCTTCCTGGTGTTTTTGTGAATGGTTACAACACTTAAATGAATTACTCCGAGTAGAAACTCTTCTCGTAGTGAGATTTGATGCTTTGTGGAGTTTTCTTGAAAGGTTACTAATCATAAATGAAGTACTCAGATTAGAAACACTTCCTGTAGTAGGATGAGATGCTTTGTGATGTTTTATTTAATGGTTGCTACCGATAAATTAAGTACTCTAATCAGAATCACTCATAAATTAAGTACTCGAATATGAAACACTTAGAGTCGTACTCTATGCTTCTACGTTGTGTTTCAGTGAATGGTTACATCACTTAAATGAAGTACTCGGAGAAAAAACTCTTCTCCTAGTAAGATATGGTGCTTTGTGGAGTTTTCTTGAAAGGTTACGACTCATAAATGATGTAATCTTATCACAAAACACATATCTTTGTTGGATATGATGCTTTGTTGTGTTTTCTTAATAGGTTACCACTCATGAATGTAGTACTCTGGTCAGAAACACTTCTTATAGTAAGATATGATGCTTTGTGGTTTTTTCTTTAATTGTTACCACACATAAATGAAGTATTCAGATTAGAAACACTTCTTGTAGTAGGATGAGCTGCTTTGTGATGTTTTATTTAATGGTTACCACCCATAAATTAAGTACTCGAACATGAAGCTCTTAGAGTGGTACTCTATGTTTCTTCGTTGTGTTTTAGTGAATGGTTACGACACTTAAATGAATTACTCGGAGAAGAAACTCTTCTCGTAGTAAGATATGATGCTTCGTGGAGTTTGCTTAAAATGTTACCACTCATGAATGTAGTAGTCTGGTAAGAAACACTTCTTATAGTAAGATATGATGCTTTGTGGTGTTTTCTTTAATGGTTACCACACATAAATGAAGTATTCAGATTAGAAACACTTCCTGTAGTAGGATGAGCTGCTTTGTGATGTTTTATTTAATGGTTACCACCCATAAATTAAGTACTCTGATCAGAATCACTCATAAATTAAGTACTCGAATTTGAAGCTCTTAGAGTGGTACTCTATGCTTCTTCGTTGTGTTTTAGTGAATGATTACAACACTTAAATGAAGTACTCTGAGAAAAACTCTTCTCCTAGTAAGATATGGTGCTTTGTGGAGTTTCTTGAAAGGTTACGACTCCTAAATGGTGTACTCTGATCACAAAACAATTCTCTTTGTTGGATATGATGGTTTGTTGTGTTTTCTGAAATAGTTACTACCCATATATGAAGTACTCAGATGAGAGTCACTCGTAAATTAAGTACTCAAACATGAAGTACTGAGAGTGGTAATCAATGCTTCTTCATGGTGTTTTATTGATTGTTTACAACACATAAATGAAGTACTCGGAGAAGAAACTCTTGTCGTAGTAAGATATGATGCTTTGTGTTGTTTTCTTGATATGTTACCACTCATAAATGAAATATTCGGATCTGAATCATTTCAGGTAGCAGAATAAGATGATTTGTGGTGATAAATTTAATGATTATCACCCATAAATTAAGTACTATGATCAGAATCACTCATAAACTAAGTACTCGGACATGAAGCACTTAGATTGGCACTCTATGCTTCTTCATGGTGTTTTGTGAATGGTTACAACACTTAAATGAATTACTCGGAGAAGAAACTCTTCTTGTAGTAAGATATGATGCTTTGTGCTATTTTCTTAAAAGGTTACCACTCATGAATGTAGTACTCTGGTTAGAAACACTTCTTATTGTAAGATATGATGCTTTGTGGTGTTTTCTTTAATGGTTACCACACATAAATGAAGTATTCAGATTAGAAACACTTCCTGTAGTAGGATGAACTGCTTTGTGATGTTTTATTTAATGGTTACCACCCATAAATTAAGTACTCGAACATGAAGCTCTTAGAGTGGTACTCTATAATTCTTCGTTGTGTTTTAGTGAATGGTTACAACACTTAAATGAAGTACTCGGAGAAGAAACTCTTCTTGTAGTAAGATATGGTGTTTTGTGGAGTTTTCTTGAAAGGTTACGACTCATAAATTAAGAACAATGATCAGAAACACTTCACGTAGTAGGATATGATGCATTTGTGGTGTTTTCTTTAATGTTTACCACCCAAAAATGAAGTACTCTGATCAGAATCACTCATAAACTAAGTAATCGGACATGAAGCACTTAGAGTGACACTCTATGCTTCTTCCTGGTGTTTTCTTTAATTCTTACCACCCATAAATTAAGTACTCTGAACAAAATCACTCATAAACTAAGTGCTCGGATATGATGCACTTAGAGTGGCACTCTATGCTTCTTCCTGGTGTTTTTGTGAATGGTTACGACACTTAAATTAATTACGCGGAGAAGAAACTCTTCTCGTAGTAAGATATGATGCTTTGTGGAGTTTTCTTGAAAGGTTACTAATCATAAATGAAGTACTTAGATTAGAAACACTTCCTGTAGTAGGATGAGCTGCTTTGTGATGTTTTATTTAATGGTTGCTACCGATAAATTAAGTACTCTAATCAGAATTACTCATAAATTAAGTACTCGAATATGAAACACTTAGAGTCGTACTCTATGCTTCTACGTTGTGTTTCAGTGAATGGTTACATCACTTAAATGAAGTACTCGGAGAAAAAACTCTTCTCCTAGTAAGATATGGTGCTTTGTGGAGTTTTCTTGAAAGGTTACGACTCATAAATGATGTAATCTTATCACAAAACACATATCTTTGTTGGATATGATGCTTTGTTGTGTTTTCTTAATAGGTTACCACTCATGAATGTAGTACTCTGGTCAGAAACACTTCTTATAGTAAGATATGATGCTTTGTGGTGTTTTCTTTAATGGTTAACACACATAAATGAAGTATTCAGATTAGAAACAATTCCAGTAGTAGGATGAGCTGCTTTGTGATGTTTTATTTAATGATTATCACCCACAAATGAAGTACTCTGATCAGAATCACTCATAAACTAAGTACTCGGATATGAAGCACTTAGATTGGCACTCTATGCTTCTTAATGGTGTTTTGTGAATGGTTACAACAATTAAATGAATTACTCGGAGAAGAAACTCTTCTCGTAGTAAGATTTGGTGTTTTGTGGAGTTTTCTTGAAAAGCTACGACTCATAAATGAAGAACTATGATCAGAAACACTTCACGTAGTAGGATATGATGCTTTGTGGTGTTTTCTTATATGGTTACAACCCATATATGAAGTATTCTGATCTGAAACACTTATCGTAGTAGGATATGATGCTTTGTGGTGTTTTCTTTATTGTTTACCACCCATAAATGAAGTACTCTGATCAGAATCACTCATAAACTAAGTAATCGGACATGAAGCACTTAGAGTGGCACTCTATGCTTCTTCCTGGTGTTTTCTTTAATACTAACCACCCATAAATTAAGTACTCTGAACAGAATCACTCATAAACTAAGTACTCGGATATGATGCACTTAGAGTGGCACTCTATGCTTCTTCCTGGTGTTTTTGTGAATGGTTACGACACTTAAATTAATTACGCGGAGAAGAAACTCTTCTCGTAGTAAGATATGATGCTTTGTGGAGTTTTCTTAAAAGGTTACAACTCATGAATGTAGTACTCTGTTCAAAAACACTTCTTATAGTAAGATATGATGCTTTGTGGGGTTTCCTTTAATAGTTACCACACATAAATGAAGTTTTATTGAAAGGTTACTAATCATAAATGAAGTACTTAGGATAGAAACACTTCCTGTATTAGGATGAGAAGCGTTGTGATGTTTTATTTAATGGTTGCCACCCATAAATTATGTACCCTTATCAGAATCACTCATAAATTAATTACTCGAACATGAAACACTTAGAGTGGTACTCTATGCTTCTTCGTTGTATTTTAGTGAATGGTTACAACACATAAATGAAGTACTCTGAGTAGAAACTCTTCTCCTAGTAAGATATGGTGCTTTGTGGAGTTTCTTGAAAGGTTACGACTCATAAATGATGTACTCTGATCACAAAACACTTCTCTTTGTTGGATATGATGATTTGTTTTGTTTTCTGAAATGGTTACTACCCACATATGAAGTACTCAGATGAGAGTCACTCGTAAATTAAGTACTCAAACATGAAGTACTGAGAGTGGTAATCATTGCTTCTTCATGGTGTTTTATTGATTGTTGACAACACATAAATGAAGTACTCGGAGAAGAAACTCTTGTCGTAGTAAGATATGATGCTTTGTGTTGTTTTCTTGATATGTTACGACTCAAATATGAAGTATTCGGATCTGAATCATTTCAGGTAGCAAAATAAGATGATTTGTGGTGATAAATTTAATGATTATCACCCACAAATGAAGTACTCTGATCAGAATCACTCATAAACTAAGTACTCGGATATGAAGCACTTAGATTGGCACTCTATGCTTCTTGATGGTGCTTTGTGAATGGTTACAACACTTAAATGAATTACTCGGAGAAGAAACTCTTGTCGTAGTAAGATTTGGTGTTTTGTGGACTTTTCTTGAAAAGTTACGACTCATAAATGAAGAACTATGATCAGAAACACTTCACGTAGTAGGATATGATGCTTTGTGGTGTTTTCTTATATTGTAACAACCCATATATGAAGTATTCTGATCTGAAACACTTATCGTAGTAGGATATGATGCTTTGTGGTGTTTTCTTTATTGTTTACCACCCATAAATGAAGTACTCTTATCATAATCACTCATAAACTAAATAATCGGACATGAAGCACTTAGAGTGGCACTCTATTCTTCTTCCTAGTGTTTTCTTTAATGCTAACCACCCATAAATTAAGTACTCTGAACAGAATCACTCATAAACTAAGTACTCGGATATGATGCACTTAGAGTGGCACTCTATGCTTCTTCCTGGTGTATTTGTGAATGGTTACAACACTTAAATGAATTACTCCGAGTAGAAACTCTTCTCGTAGTAAGATATGATGCTTTGTGGAGTCTTCTTGAAAGGTTACTAATCATAAATGAAGGACTTAGATTAGAAACACTTCCTGTAGTAGGATGAGAAGCTTTGTGATGTTTTATTTAATGGTTGCCACCCATAAATTATGTACTCTTATCAGAATAACTCATAAATTATGTACTCGGACATGAAACACTTAGAGTGGTACTATATGCTTCTTCGTTGTGTTTTAGTGAATGGTTACAA
The DNA here is from genome assembly GCA_964058865.1 of Eleocharis quinqueflora. Taxonomy (NCBI): domain Eukaryota; kingdom Viridiplantae; phylum Streptophyta; class Magnoliopsida; order Poales; family Cyperaceae; genus Eleocharis; species Eleocharis quinqueflora. The sequence continues at coordinate 130,946 of CAXKVX010001068.1, forward strand.
CACTTAAATGAAGTACTCTGAGTAGAAACTCTTCTCCTAGTAAGATATGGTGGTTTGTGGAGTTTCTTGAAAGGTTACGACTCATGAATGATGTACTCTGATCACAAAACACTTCTCTTTGTTGGATATGATGCTTTGTTGTGTTTTCTGAAATGGTTACTACCCATATATGAAGTACTCAGATGAGAGTCACTCGTAAATTAAGTACTCAAACATGAAGTACTGAGAGTGGTAATCAATGCTTCTTCATGGTGTTTTATTGATTGTTTACAACACATAAATGAAGTACTCGGAGAAGAAACTCTTGTCGTAGTAAGATATGATGCTTTGTGTTGTTTTCTTGATATGTTACCACTCATAAATGAAATATTCGGATCTGAATCATTTCAGGTAGCAGAATAAGATGATTTGTGGTGATAAATTTAATGATTATCACCCATAAATTAAGTACTCTGATCAGAATCACTCATAAACTAAGTACTCGGACATGAAGCACTTAGATTGGCACTCTATGCTTCTTCATGGTGTTTTGTGAATGGTTACAACACTTAAATGAATTACTCGGAGAAGAAACTCTTCTCGTAGTAAGATATGATGCTTTGTGCTATTTTCTTAAAAGGTTACCACTCATGAATGTAGTACTCTGGTTAGAAACACTTCTTATTGTAAGATATGATGCTTTGTGGTGTTTTCTTTAATGGTTACCACACATAAATGAAGTATTCAGATTAGAAACACTTCCTGTAGTAGGATGAGCTGCTTTGTGATGTTTTATTTAATGGTTACCACCCATAAATTAAGTACTCGAACATGAAACTCTTAGAGTGGTACTCTATGCTTCTTCGTTGTGTTTTAGTGAATGGTTACAACACTTAAATGAAGTACTCGGAGAAGAAACTCTTCTTGTAGTGAGATATGGTGTTTTGTGGAGTTTTCTTGAAAGGTTACGACTCATAAATTAAGAACAATGATCAGAAACACTTCACGTAGTAGGATATGATGCTTTGTGGTGTTTTCTTATATGGTTATAACCCATATATGAAGTATTCTGATCTGAAACACTTCTCGTAGTAGGATATGATGCTTTTGTGGTGTTTTCTTTAATGTTTACCACCCAAAAATGAAGTACTCTGATCAGAATCACTCATAAACTAAGTAATCGGACATGAAGCACTTAGAGTGAAACTCTATGCTTCTTCCTGATGTTTTCTTTAATTCTTACCACCCATAAATTAAGTACTCTGAACAGAATCACTCATAAACTAAGTGCTCGGATATGATGCACTTAGAGTGGCACTCTATGCTTCTTCCTGGTGTTTTTGTGAATGGTTACGACACTTAAATTAATTACGCGGAGAAGAAACTCTTCTCGTAGTAAGATATGATGCTTTGTGGAGTTTTCTTGAAAGGTTACTAATCATAAACGAAGTACTTAGATTAGAAACACTTCCGGCAGTAGGATGAGATGCTTTGTGATGTTTTATTTAATGGTTGCCACCCATAAATTTTGTACTCTTATCAGATTCACTCATAAATTAAGTACTCGAACATGAAACACTTAGATTGGTACTCTATGCTTCTTCGTTGGGTTTTAGTGAATGGTTACAACAATTAAATGAAGTACTCGGAGAAGAAACTCTTCTCCTAGTAAGATATGGTGTTTTGTGGAGTTTTCTTGAAAGGTTACGACTCATAAATGATGTACTCTGATCACAAAACACTTCTCTTTGTTGGATATGATGCTTTGTTGTGTTTTCTGAAATGGTTACTACCCATATATGAAGTACTCAGATCATAATCAATCGTAAATTAAGTATTCAAACATGAAGCACTGAGAGTGGTAATCAATGATTCTTCATGGTGTTTTATTGATTGTTTACAACACATAAATGAAGTACTCGGAGAAGAAACTCTTGTCGTAGTAAGATTTGATGCTTTGTGTTGTTTTCTTGATATGTTACCACTCATAAATGAAGTATTCAGATTTGAATCATTTCAGGTAGCAGAATAAGATGATTTGTGGTGATAAATTTAATGATTATCACCCATAAATTAAGTACTCTGATCAGAATCACTCATAAACTAAGTACTCGGATATGAAGCACTTAGATTGGCACTCTATGCTTCTTAATGGTGTTTTGTGAATGGTTACAATAATTAAATGAATTACTCGGAGAAGAAACTCTTCTCGTAGTAAGATTTGGTGTTTTGTGGAGTTTTCTTGAAAAGCTACGACTCATAAATGAAGAACTATGATCAGAAACACTTCACGTAGTAGGATATGATGCTTTGTGGTGTTTTCTTATATGGTTACAACCCATATATGAAGTATTCTGATCTGAAACACTTATCGTAGTAGGATATGATGCTTTGTGGTGTTTTCTTTATTGTTTACCACCCATAAATGAAGTACTCTGATCAGAATCACTCATAAACTAAGTACTCGGATATGATGCACTTAGAGTGGCACTCTATGCTTCTTCCTGGTGTTTTTGTGAATGGTTACGACACTTAAATTAATTACGCGGAGAAGAAACTCTTCTCGTAGTAAGATATGATGCTTTGTGGAGTTTTCTTAAAAGGTTACCACTCATGAATGTAGTACTCTGTTCAAAAACACTTCTTATAGTAAGATGTGATGCTTTGTGGCGTTTTGTTTAATAGTTACCACACATAAATGAAGTTTTCTTGAAATGTTACTAATCATAAATGAAGTACTTAGGATAGAAACACTTCCTGTATTAGGATGAGAAGCGTTGTCATGTTTTATTTAATGGTTGCCACCTATAAATTAAGTACCCTTATCAGAATCACTCAGAAATTAATTACTCGAACATGAAAAACTTAGAGTGGTACTCTATGCTTCTTCGTTGTATTTTAGGGAATGGTTACAACACATAAATGAAATACTCCGAGTAGAAACTCTTCTCCTAGTAAGATATGGTGCTTTGTGGAGTTTCTTGAAAGGTTACGACTCATAAATAATGTACTCTGATCACAAAACGCTTCTCTTAGTTGGATATGATACTTTGTTGTGTTTTCTGAAATGGTTACTACCCATATATGAAGTACTCAGATCAGAGTCACTCGTAAATTAAGTACTCAAACGTGAAGTACTGAAAGTGGTAATCAATGCTTCTTCATGGTGTTTTCTTGATTGTTTACAACACATAAATGAAGTACTCGGAGAAGAAACTCTTGTCGTAGTAGGATATGATGCTTTGTGGTGGTTTCTTTAATGGTTAACACCCATAAATTAAGTACTCTAATCATAATCATAATTACTCATAAACTAAGTACTCGGATATGATGCACTTTGAGTGGCACTCTATGCTTCTTCCTGGTGTTTTTGTGAATGGTTACAACACTTAAATGAATTACTCCGAGTAGAAACTCTTCTCGTAGTAAGATATGATGCTTTGTGGAGTCTTCTTGAAAGGTTACTAATCATAAATGAAGGACTTAGATTAGAAACACTTCCTGTAGTAGGATGAGAAGCTTTGTGATGTTTTATTTAATGGTTGCCACCCATAAATTATGTACTCTTATCAGAATAACTCATAAATTATGTACTCGGACATGAAACACTTAGAGTGGTACTATATGCTTCTTCGTTGTGTTTTAGTGAATGGTTACAACACTTAAATGAAGTACTCTGAGTAGAAACTCTTCTCCTAGTAAGATATGGTGGTTTGTGGAGTTTCTTGAAAGGTTACGACTCATGAATGATGTACTCTGATCACAAAACACTTCTCTTTGTTGGATATGATGCTTTGTTGTGTTTTCTGAAATGGTTACTACCCATATATGAAGTACTCAGATGAGAGTCACTCGTAAATTAAATACTCAAACATGAAGTACTGAGAGTGGTAATCAATGCTTCTTCATGGTGTTTTATTGATTGTTTACAACACATAAATGAAGTACTCGGAGAAGAAACTCTTGTCGTAGTAAGATATGATGCTTTGTGTTGTTTTCTTGATATGTTACCACTCATAAATGAAATATTCGGATCTGAATCATTTCAGGTAGCAGAATAAGATGATTTGTGGTGATAAATTTAATGATTATCACCCATAAATTAAGTACTCTGATCAGAATCACTCATAAACTAAGTACTCGGACATGAAGCACTTAGATTGGCACTCTATGCTTCTTCATGGTGTTTTGTGAATGGTTACAACACTTAAATGAATTACTCGGAGAAGAAACTCTTCTCGTAGTAAGATATGATGCTTTGTGCTATTTTCTTAAAAGGTTACCACTCATGAATGTAGTACTCTGGTTAGAAACACTTCTTATTGTAAGATATGATGCTTTGTGGTGTTTTCTTTAATGGTTACCACACATAAATGAAGTATTCAGATTAGAAACACTTCCTGTAGTAGGATGAGCTGCTTTGTGATGTTTTATTTAATGGTTACCACCCATAAATTAAGTACTCGAACATGAAACTCTTAGAGTGGTACTCTATGCTTCTTCGTTGTGTTTTAGTGAATGGTTACAACACTTAAATGAAGTACTCGGAGAAGAAACTCTTCTTGTAGTGAGATATGGTGTTTTGTGGAGTTTTCTTGAAAGGTTACGACTCATAAATTAAGAACAATGATCAGAAACACTTCACGTAGTAGGATATGATGCTTTGTGGTGTTTTCTTATATGGTTATAACCCATATATGAAGTATTCTGATCTGAAACACTTCTCGTAGTAGGATATGATGCTTTTGTGGTGTTTTCTTTAATGTTTACCACCCAAAAATGAAGTACTCTGATCAGAATCACTCATAAACTAAGTAATCGGACATGAAGCACTTAGAGTGACACTCTATGCTTCTTCCTGATGTTTTCTTTAATTCTTACCACCCATAAATTAAGTACTCTGAACAGAATCACTCATAAACTAAGTGCTCGGATATGATGCACTTAGAGTGGCACTCTATGCTTCTTCCTGGTGTTTTTGTGAATGGTTACGACACTTAAATTAATTACGCGGAGAAGAAACTCTTCTCGTAGTAAGATATGATGCTTTGTGGAGTTTTCTTGAAAGGTTACTAATCATAAACGAAGTACTTAGATTAGAAACACTTCCGGCAGTAGGATGAGATGCTTTGTGATGTTTTATTTAATGGTTGCCACCCATAAATTTTGTACTCTTATCAGATTCACTCATAAATTAAGTACTCGAACATGAAACACTTAGAGTGGTACTCTATGCTTCTTCGTTGGGTTTTAGTGAATGGTTACAACAATTAAATGAAGTACTCGGAGAAGAAACTCTTCTCCTAGTAAGATATGGTGTTTTGTGGAGTTTTCTTGAAAGGTTACGACTCATAAATGATGTACTCTGATCACAAAACACTTCTCTTTGTTGGATATGATGCTTTGTTGTGTTTTCTGAAATGGTTACTACCCATATATGAAGTACTCAGATCATAATCAATCGTAAATTAAGTATTCAAACATGAAGCACTGAGAGTGGTAATCAATGATTCTTCATGGTGTTTTATTGATTGTTTACAACACATAAATGAAGTACTCGGAGAAGAAACTCTTGTCGTAGTAAGATTTGATGCTTTGTGTTGTTTTGTTGATATGTTACCACTCATAAATGAAGTATTCGGATCTGAATCATTTCAGGTAGCAGAATAAGACGATTTGTGGTGATAAATTTAATGATTATCACCCACAAATGAAGTACTCTGATCAGAATCACTCATAAACTAAGTTCTCGGATATGAAGCACTAAGATTGGCACTCTATGCTTCTTAATGGTGCTTTGTGAATGGTTACAACACTTAAGTGAATTACTCGGAGAAGAAACTCTTCTCGTAGTAAGATTTGGTGTTTTGTGGAGTTTTCTTGAAAGGTCACGACTCATAAATAATGTACTCTGATCACAAAACGCTTCTCTTAGTTGGATATGATACTTTGTTGTGTTTTCTGAAATGGTTACTACCCATATATGAAGTACTCAGATCAGAGTCACTCGTAAATTAAGTACTCAAACGTGAAGTACTGAAAGTGGTAATCAATGCTTCTTCATGGTGTTTTCTTGATTGTTTACAACACATAAATGAAGTACTCGGAGAAGAAACTCTTGTCGTAGTAGGATATGATGCTTTGTGGTGGTTTCTTTAATGGTTAACACCCATAAATTAAGTACTCTAATCATAATCATAATTACTCATAAACTAAGTACTCGGATATGATGCACTTTGAGTGGCACTCTATGCTTCTTCCTGGTGTTTTTGTGAATGGTTACAACACTTAAATGAATTACTCCGAGTAGAAACTCTTCTCGTAGTAAGATATGATGCTTTGTGGAGTCTTCTTGAAAGGTTACTAATCATAAATGAAGGACTTAGATTAGAAACACTTCCTGTAGTAGGATGAGAAGCTTTGTGATGTTTTATTTAATGGTTGCCACCCATAAATTATGTACTCTTATCAGAATAACTCATAAATTATGTACTCGGACATGAAACACTTAGAGTGGTACTATATGCTTCTTCGTTGTGTTTTAGTGAATGGTTACAACACTTAAATGAAGTACTCTGAGTAGAAACTCTTCTCCTAGTAAGATATGGTGGTTTGTGGAGTTTCTTGAAAGGTTACGACTCATGAATGATGTACTCTGATCACAAAACACTTCTCTTTGTTGGATATGATGCTTTGTTGTGTTTTCTGAAATGGTTACTACCCATATATGAAGTACTCAGATGAGAGTCACTCGTAAATTAAATACTCAAACATGAAGTACTGAGAGTGGTAATCAATGCTTCTTCATGGTGTTTTATTGATTGTTTACAACACATAAATGAAGTACTCGGAGAAGAAACTCTTGTCGTAGTAAGATATGATGCTTTGTGTTGTTTTCTTGATATGTTACCACTCATAAATGAAATATTCGGATCTGAATCATTTCAGGTAGCAGAATAAGATGATTTGTGGTGATAAATTTAATGATTATCACCCATAAATTAAGTACTCTGATCAGAATCACTCATAAACTAAGTACTCGGACATGAAGCACTTAGATTGGCACTCTATGCTTCTTCATGGTGTTTTGTGAATGGTTACAACACTTAAATGAATTACTCGGAGAAGAAACTCTTCTCGTAGTAAGATATGATGCTTTGTGCTATTTTCTTAAAAGGTTACCACTCATGAATGTAGTACTCTGGTTAGAAACACTTCTTATTGTAAGATATGATGCTTTGTGGTGTTTTCTTTAATGGTTACCACACATAAATGAAGTATTCAGATTAGAAACACTTCCTGTAGTAGGATGAGCTGCTTTGTGATGTTTTATTTAATGGTTACCACCCATAAATTAAGTACTCGAACATGAAACTCTTAGAGTGGTACTCTATGCTTCTTCGTTGTGTTTTAGTGAATGGTTACAACACTTAAATGAAGTACTCGGAGAAGAAACTCTTCTTGTAGTGAGATATGGTGTTTTGTGGAGTTTTCTTGAAAGGTTACGACTCATAAATTAAGAACAATGATCAGAAACACTTCACGTAGTAGGATATGATGCTTTGTGGTGTTTTCTTATATGGTTATAACCCATATATGAAGTATTCTGATCTGAAACACTTCTCGTAGTAGGATATGATGCTTTTGTGGTGTTTTCTTTAATGTTTACCACCCAAAAATGAAGTACTCTGATCAGAATCACTCATAAACTAAGTAATCGGACATGAAGCACTTAGAGTGACACTCTATGCTTCTTCCTGATGTTTTCTTTAATTCTTACCACCCATAAATTAAGTACTCTGAACAGAATCACTCATAAACTAAGTGCTCGGATATGATGCACTTAGAGTGGCACTCTATGCTTCTTCCTGGTGTTTTTGTGAATGGTTACGACACTTAAATTAATTACGCGGAGAAGAAACTCTTCTCGTAGTAAGATATGATGCTTTGTGGAGTTTTCTTGAAAGGTTACTAATCATAAACGAAGTACTTAGATTAGAAACACTTCCGGCAGTAGGATGAGATGCTTTGTGATGTTTTATTTAATGGTTGCCACCCATAAATTTTGTACTCTTATCAGATTCACTCATAAATTAAGTACTCGAACATGAAACACTTAGAGTGGTACTCTATGCTTCTTCGTTGGGTTTTAGTGAATGGTTACAACAATTAAATGAAGTACTCGGAGAAGAAACTCTTCTCCTAGTAAGATATGGTGTTTTGTGGAGTTTTCTTGAAAGGTTACGACTCATAAATGATGTACTCTGATCACAAAACACTTCTCTTTGTTGGATATGATGCTTTGTTGTGTTTTCTGAAATGGTTACTACCCATATATGAAGTACTCAGATCATAATCAATCGTAAATTAAGTATTCAAACATGAAGCACTGAGAGTGGTAATCAATGATTCTTCATGGTGTTTTATTGATTGTTTACAACACATAAATGAAGTACTCGGAGAAGAAACTCTTGTCGTAGTAAGATTTGATGCTTTGTGTTGTTTTGTTGATATGTTACCACTCATAAATGAAGTATTCGGATCTGAATCATTTCAGGTAGCAGAATAAGACGATTTGTGGTGATAAATTTAATGATTATCACCCACAAATGAAGTACTCTGATCAGAATCACTCATAAACTAAGTTCTCGGATATGAAGCACTAAGATTGGCACTCTATGCTTCTTAATGGTGCTTTGTGAATGGTTACAACACTTAAGTGAATTACTCGGAGAAGAAACTCTTCTCGTAGTAAGATTTGGTGTTTTGTGGAGTTTTCTTGAAAGGTCACGACTCATAAATAATGTACTCTGATCACAAAACGCTTCTCTTAGTTGGATATGATACTTTGTTGTGTTTTCTGAAATGGTTACTACCCATATATGAAGTACTCAGATCAGAGTCACTCGTAAATTAAGTACTCAAACGTGAAGTACTGAAAGTGGTAATCAATGCTTCTTCATGGTGTTTTCTTGATTGTTTACAACACATAAATGAAGTACTCGGAGAAGAAACTCTTGTCGTAGTAGGATATGATGCTTTGTGGTGGTTTCTTTAATGGTTAACACCCATAAATTAAGTACTCTAATCATAATCATAATTACTCATAAACTAAGTACTCGGATATGATGCACTTTGAGTGGCACTCTATGCTTCTTCCTGGTGTTTTTGTGAATGGTTACAACACTTAAATGAATTACTCCGAGTAGAAACTCTTCTCGTAGTAAGATATGATGCTTTGTGGAGTCTTCTTGAAAGGTTACTAATCATAAATGAAGGACTTAGATTAGAAACACTTCCTGTAGTAGGATGAGAAGCTTTGTGATGTTTTATTTAATGGTTGCCACCCATAAATTATGTACTCTTATCAGAATAACTCATAAATTATGTACTCGGACATGAAACACTTAGAGTGGTACTATATGCTTCTTCGTTGTGTTTTAGTGAATGGTTACAACACTTAAATGAAGTACTCTGAGTAGAAACTCTTCTCCTAGTAAGATATGGTGGTTTGTGGAGTTTCTTGAAAGGTTACGACTCATGAATGATGTACTCTGATCACAAAACACTTCTCTTTGTTGGATATGATGCTTTGTTGTGTTTTCTGAAATGGTTACTACCCATATATGAAGTACTCAGATGAGAGTCACTCGTAAATTAAGTACTCAAACATGAAGTACTGAGAGTGGTAATCAATGCTTCTTCATGGTGTTTTATTGATTGTTTACAACACATAAATGAAGTACTCGGAGAAGAAACTCTTGTCGTAGTAAGATATGATGCTTTGTGTTGTTTTCTTGATATGTTACCACTCATAAATGAAATATTCGGATCTGAATCATTTCAGGTAGCAGAATAAGATGATTTGTGGTGATAAATTTAATGATTATCACCCATAAATTAAGTACTCTGATCAGAATCACTCATAAACTAAGTACTCGGACATGAAGCACTTAGATTGGCACTCTATGCTTCTTCATGGTGTTTTGTGAATGGTTACAACACTTAAATGAATTACTCGGAGAAGAAACTCTTCTCGTAGTAAGATATGATGCTTTGTGCTATTTTCTTAAAAGGTTACCACTCATGAATGTAGTACTCTGGTTAGAAACACTTCTTATTGTAAGATATGATGCTTTGTGGTGTTTTCTTTAATGGTTACCACACATAAATGAAGTATTCAGATTAGAAACACTTCCTGTAGTAGGATGAGCTGCTTTGTGATGTTTTATTTAATGGTTACCACCCATAAATTAAGTACTCGAACATGAAACTCTTAGAGTGGTACTCTATGCTTCTTCGTTGTGTTTTAGTGAATGGTTACAACACTTAAATGAAGTACTCGGAGAAGAAACTCTTCTTGTAGTGAGATATGGTGTTTTGTGGAGTTTTCTTGAAAGGTTACGACTCATAAATTAAGAACAATGATCAGAAACACTTCACGTAGTAGGATATGATGCTTTGTGGTGTTTTATTATATGGTTATAACCCATATATGAAGTATTCTGATCTGAAACACTTCTCGTAGTAGGATATGATGCTTTTGTGGTGTTTTCTTTAATGTTTACCACCCAAAAATGAAGTACTCTGATCAGAATCACTCATAAACTAAGTAATCGGACATGAAGCACTTAGAGTGACACTCTATGCTTCTTCCTGATGTTTTCTTTAATTCTTACCACCCATAAATTAAGTACTCTGAACAGAATCACTCATAAACTAAGTGCTCGGATATGATGCACTTAGAGTGGCACTCTATGCTTCTTCCTGGTGTTTTTGTGAATGGTTACGACACTTAAATTAATTACGCGGAGAAGAAACTCTTCTCGTAGTAAGATATGATGCTTTGTGGAGTTTTCTTGAAAGGTTACTAATCATAAACGAAGTACTTAGATTAGAAACACTTCCGGCAGTAGGATGAGATGCTTTGTGATGTTTTATTTAATGGTTGCCACCCATAAATTTTGTACTCTTATCAGATTCACTCATAAATTAAGTACTCGAACATGAAACACTTGGAGTGGTACTCTATGCTTCTTCGTTGGGTTTTAGTGAATGGTTACAACAATTAAATGAAGTACTCGGAGAAGAAACTCTTCTCCTAGTAAGATATGGTGTTTTGGGGAGTTTTCTTGAAAGGTTACGACTCATAAATGATGTACTCTGATCACAAAACACTTCTCTTTGTTGGATATGATGCTTTGTTGTGTTTTCTGAAATGGTTACTACCCATATATGAAGTACTCAGATCATAATCAATCGTAAATTAAGTATTCAAACATGAAGCACTGAGAGTGGTAATCAATGATTCTTCATGGTGTTTTATTGATTGTTTACAACACATAAATGAAGTACTCGGAGAAGAAACTCTTGTCGTAGTAAGATTTGATGCTTTGTGTTGTTTTGTTGATATGTTACCACTCATAAATGAAGTATTCGGATCTGAATCATTTCAGGTAGCAGAATAAGACGATTTGTGGTGATAAATTTAATGATTATCACCCACAAATGAAGTACTCTGATCAGAATCACTCATAAACTAAGTTCTCGGATATGAAGCACTAAGATTGGCACTCTATGCTTCTTAATGGTGCTTTGTGAATGGTTACAACACTTAAGTGAATTACTCGGAGAAGAAACTCTTCTCGTAGTAAGATTTGGTGTTTTGTGGAGTTTTCTTGAAAGGTCACGACTCATAAATAATGTACTCTGATCACAAAACGCTTCTCTTAGTTGGATATGATACTTTGTTGTGTTTTCTGAAATGGTTACTACCCATATATGAAGTACTCAGATCAGAGTCACTCGTAAATTAAGTACTCAAACGTGAAGTACTGAAAGTGGTAATCAATGCTTCTTCATGGTGTTTTCTTGATTGTTTACAACACATAAATGAAGTACTCGGAGAAGAAACTCTTGTCGTAGTAGGATATGATGCTTTGTGGTGGTTTCTTTAATGGTTAACACCCATAAATTAAGTACTCTAATCATAATCATAATTACTCATAAACTAAGTACTCGGATATGATGCACTTTGAGTGGCACTCTATGCTTCTTCCTGGTGTTTTTGTGAATGGTTACAACACTTAAATGAATTACTCCGAGTAGAAACTCTTCTCGTAGTAAGATATGATGCTTTGTGGAGTCTTCTTGAAAGGTTACTAATCATAAATGAAGGACTTAGATTAGAAACACTTCATGTAGTAGGATGAGAAGCTTTGTGATGTTTTATTTAATGGTTGCCACCCATAAATTATGTACTCTTATCAGAATAACTCATAAATTATGTACTCGGACATGAAACACTTAGAGTGGTACTATATGCTTCTTCGTTGTGTTTTAGTGAATGGTTACAACACTTAAATGAAGTACTCTGAGTAGAAACTCTTCTCCTAGTAAGATATGGTGGTTTGTGGAGTTTCTTGAAAGGTTACGACTCATGAATGATGTACTCTGATCACAAAACACTTCTCTTTGTTGGATATGATGCTTTGTTGTGTTTTCTGAAATGGTTACTACCCATATATGAAGTACTCAGATGAGAGTCACTCGTAAATTAAGTACTCAAACATGAAGTACTGAGAGTGGTAATCAATGCTTCTTCATGGTGTTTTATTGATTGTTTACAACACATAAATGAAGTACTCGGAGAAGAAACTCTTGTCGTAGTAAGATATGATGCTTTGTGTTGTTTTCTTGATATGTTACCACTCATAAATGAAATATTCGGATCTGAATCATTTCAGGTAGCAGAATAAGATGATTTGTGGTGATAAATTTAATGATTATCACCCATAAATTAAGTACTCTGATCAGAATCACTCATAAACTAAGTACTCGGACATGAAGCACTTAGATTGGCAGTCTATGCTTCTTCATGGTGTTTTGTGAATGGTTACAACACTTAAATGAATTACTCGGAGAAGAAACTCTTCTCGTAGTAAGATATGATGCTTTGTGCTATTTTCTTAAAAGGTTACCACTCATGAATGTAGTACTCTGGTTAGAAACACTTCTTATTGTAAGATATGATGCTTTGTGGTGTTTTCTTTAATGGTTACCACACATAAATGAAGTATTCAGATTAGAAACACTTCCTGTAGTAGGATGAGCTGCTTTGTGATGTTTTATTTAATGGTTACCACCCATAAATTAAGTACTCGAACATGAAACTCTTAGAGTGGTACTCTATGCTTCTTCGTTGTGTTTTAGTGAATGGTTACAACACTTAAATGAAGTACTCGGAGAAGAAACTCTTCTTGTAGTGAGATATGGTGTTTTGTGGAGTTTTCTTGAAAGGTTACGACTCATAAATTAAGAACAATGATCAGAAACACTTCACGTAGTAGGATATGATGCTTTGTGGTGTTTTCTTATATGGTTATAACCCATATATGAAGTATTCTGATCTGAAACACTTCTCGTAGTAGGATATGATGCTTTTGTGGTGTTTTCTTTAATGTTTACCACCCAAAAATGAAGTACTCTGATCAGAATCACTCATAAACTAAGTAATCGGACATGAAGCACTTAGAGTGACACTCTATGCTTCTTCCTGGTGTTTTCTTTAATTCTTACCACCCATAAATTAAGTACTCTGAACAGAATCACTCATAAACTAAGTGCTCGGATATGATGCACTTAGAGTGGCACTCTATGCTTCTTCCTGGTGTTTTTGTGAATGGTTACGACACTTAAATTAATTACGCGGAGAAGAAACTCTTCTCGTAGTAAGATATGATGCTTTGTGGAGTTTTCTTGAAAGGTTACTAATCATAAACGAAGTACTTAGATTAGAAACACTTCCGGCAGTAGGATGAGATGCTTTGTGATGTTTTATTTAATGGTTGCCACCCATAAATTTTGTACTCTTATCAGATTCACTCATAAATTAAGTACTCGAACATGAAACACTTAGAGTGGTACTCTATGCTTCTTCGTTGGGTTTTAGTGAATGGTTACAACAATTAAATGAAGTACTCGGAGAAGAAACTCTTCTCCTAGTAAGATATGGTGTTTTGTGGAGTTTTCTTGAAAGGTTACGACTCATAAATGATGTACTCTGATCACAAAACACTTCTCTTTGTTGGATATGATGCTTTGTTGTGTTTTCTGAAATGGTTACTACCCATATATGAAGTACTCAGATCATAATCAATCGTAAATTAAGTATTCAAACATGAAGCACTGAGAGTGGTAATCAATGATTCTTCATGGTGTTTTATTGATTGTTTACAACACATAAATGAAGTACTCGGAGAAGAAACTCTTGTCGTAGTAAGATTTGATGCTTTGTGTTGTTTTGTTGATATGTTACCACTCATAAATGAAGTATTCGGATCTGAATCATTTCAGGTAGCAGAATAAGACGATTTGTGGTGATAAATTTAATGATTATCACCCACAAATGAAGTACTCTGATCAGAATCACTCATAAACTAAGTTCTCGGATATGAAGCACTAAGATTGGCACTCTATGCTTCTTAATGGTGCTTTGTGAATGGTTACAACACTTAAGTGAATTACTCGGAGAAGAAACTCTTCTCGTAGTAAGATTTGGTGTTTTGTGGAGTTTTCTTGAAAGGTCACGACTCATAAATAATGTACTCTGATCACAAAACGCTTCTCTTAGTTGGATATGATACTTTGTTGTGTTTTCTGAAATGGTTACTACCCATATATGAAGTACTCAGATCAGAGTCACTCGTAAATTAAGTACTCAAACGTGAAGTACTGAAAGTGGTAATCAATGCTTCTTCATGGTGTTTTCTTGATTGTTTACAACACATAAATGAAGTACTCGGAGAAGAAACTCTTGTCGTAGTAGGATATGATGCTTTGTGGTGGTTTCTTTAATGGTTAACACCCATAAATTAAGTACTCTAATCATAATCATAATTACTCATAAACTAAGTACTCGGATATGATGCACTTTGAGTGGCACTCTATGCTTCTTCCTGGTGTTTTTGTGAATGGTTACAACACTTAAATGAATTACTCCGAGTAGAAACTCTTCTCGTAGTAAGATATGATGCTTTGTGGAGTCTTCTTGAAAGGTTACTAATCATAAATGAAGGACTTAGATTAGAAACACTTCATGTAGTAGGATGAGAAGCTTTGTGATGTTTTATTTAATGGTTGCCACCCATAAATTATGTACTCTTATCAGAATAACTCATAAATTATGTACTCGGACATGAAACACTTAGAGTGGTACTATATGCTTCTTCGTTGTGTTTTAGTGAATGGTTACAACACTTAAATGAAGTACTCTGAGTAGAAACTCTTCTCCTAGTAAGATATGGTGGTTTGTGGAGTTTCTTGAAAGGTTACGACTCATGAATGATGTACTCTGATCACAAAACACTTCTCTTTGTTGGATATGATGCTTTGTTGTGTTTTCTGAAATGGTTACTACCCATATATGAAGTACTCAGATGAGAGTCACTCGTAAATTAAGTACTCAAACATGAAGTACTGAGAGTGGTAATCAATGCTTCTTCATGGTGTTTTATTGATTGTTTACAACACATAAATGAAGTACTCGGAGAAGAAACTCTTGTCGTAGTAAGATATGATGCTTTGTGTTGTTTTCTTGATATGTTACCACTCATAAATGAAATATTCGGATCTGAATCATTTCAGGTAGCAGAATAAGATGATTTGTGGTGATAAATTTAATGATTATCACCCATAAATTAAGTACTCTGATCAGAATCACTCATAAACTAAGTACTCGGACATGAAGCACTTAGATTGGCAGTCTATGCTTCTTCATGGTGTTTTGTGAATGGTTACAACACTTAAATGAATTACTCGGAGAAGAAACTCTTCTCGTAGTAAGATATGATGCTTTGTGCTATTTTCTTAAAAGGTTACCACTCATGAATGTAGTACTCTGGTTAGAAACACTTCTTATTGTAAGATATGATGCTTTGTGGTGTTTTCTTTAATGGTTACCACACATAAATGAAGTATTCAGATTAGAAACACTTCCTGTAGTAGGATGAGCTGCTTTGTGATGTTTTATTTAATGGTTACCACCCATAAATTAAGTACTCGAACATGAAACTCTTAGAGTGGTACTCTATGCTTCTTCGTTGTGTTTTAGTGAATGGTTACAACACTTAAATGAAGTACTCGGAGAAGAAACTCTTCTTGTAGTGAGATATGGTGTTTTGTGGAGTTTTCTTGAAAGGTTACGACTCATAAATTAAGAACAATGATCAGAAACACTTCACGTAGTAGGATATGATGCTTTGTGGTGTTTTCTTATATGGTTATAACCCATATATGAAGTATTCTGATCTGAAACACTTCTCGTAGTAGGATATGATGCTTTTGTGGTGTTTTCTTTAATGTTTACCACCCAAAAATGAAGTACTCTGATCAGAATCACTCATAAACTAAGTAATCGGACATGAAGCACTTAGAGTGACACTCTATGCTTCTTCCTGGTGTTTTCTTTAATTCTTACCACCCATAAATTAAGTACTCTGAACAGAATCACTCATAAACTAAGTGCTCGGATATGATGCACTTAGAGTGGCACTCTATGCTTCTTCCTGGTGTTTTTGTGAATGGTTACGACACTTAAATTAATTACGCGGAGAAGAAACTCTTCTCGTAGTAAGATATGATGCTTTGTGGAGTTTTCTTGAAAGGTTACTAATCATAAACGAAGTACTTAGATTAGAAACACTTCCGGCAGTAGGATGAGATGCTTTGTGATGTTTTATTTAATGGTTGCCACCCATAAATTTTGTACTCTTATCAGATTCACTCATAAATTAAGTACTCGAACATGAAACACTTAGAGTGGTACTCTATGCTTCTTCGTTGGGTTTTAGTGAATGGTTACAACAATTAAATGAAGTACTCGGAGAAGAAACTCTTCTCCTAGTAAGATATGGTGTTTTGTGGAGTTTTCTTGAAAGGTTACGACTCATAAATGATGTACTCTGATCACAAAACACTTCTCTTTGTTGGATATGATGCTTTGTTGTGTTTTCTGAAATGGTTACTACCCATATATGAAGTACTCAGATCATAATCAATCGTAAATTAAGTATTCAAACATGAAGCACTGAGAGTGGTAATCAATGATTCTTCATGGTGTTTTATTGATTGTTTACAACACATAAATGAAGTACTCGGAGAAGAAACTCTTGTCGTAGTAAGATTTGATGCTTTGTGTTGTTTTCTTGATATGTTACCACTCATAAATGAAGTATTCGGATCTGAATCATTTCAGGTAGCAGAATAAGACGATTTGTGGTGATAAATTTAATGATTATCACCCACAAATGAAGTACTCTGATCAGAATCACTCATAAACTAAGTTCTCGGATATGAAGCACTAAGATTGGCACTCTATGCTTCTTAATGGTGCTTTGTGAATGGTTACAACACTTAAGTGAATTACTCGGAGAAGAAACTCTTCTCGTAGTAAGATTTGGTGTTTTGTGGAGTTTTCTTGAAAGGTCACGACTCATAAATAATGTACTCTGATCACAAAACGCTTCTCTTAGTTGGATATGATACTTTGTTGTGTTTTCTGAAATGGTTACTACCCATATATGAA
Source organism: Eleocharis quinqueflora (assembly GCA_964058865.1). Classification (NCBI taxonomy): domain Eukaryota; kingdom Viridiplantae; phylum Streptophyta; class Magnoliopsida; order Poales; family Cyperaceae; genus Eleocharis; species Eleocharis quinqueflora. The sequence continues at coordinate 148,509 of CAXKVX010001068.1, forward strand.
GTACTCAGATCAGAGTCACTCGTAAATTAAGTACTCAAACGTGAAGTACTGAAAGTGGTAATCAATGCTTCTTCATGGTGTTTTCTTGATTGTTTACAACACATAAATGAAGTACTCGGAGAAGAAACTCTTGTCGTAGTAGGATATGATGCTTTGTGGTGGTTTCTTTAATGGTTAACACCCATAAATTAAGTACTCTAATCATAATCATAATTACTCATAAACTAAGTACTCGGATATGATGCACTTTGAGTGGCACTCTATGCTTCTTCCTGGTGTTTTTGTGAATGGTTACAACACTTAAATGAATTACTCCGAGTAGAAACTCTTCTCGTAGTAAGATATGATGCTTTGTGGAGTCTTCTTGAAAGGTTACTAATCATAAATGAAGGACTTAGATTAGAAACACTTCATGTAGTAGGATGAGAAGCTTTGTGATGTTTTATTTAATGGTTGCCACCCATAAATTATGTACTCTTATCAGAATAACTCATAAATTATGTACTCGGACATGAAACACTTAGAGTGGTACTATATGCTTCTTCGTTGTGTTTTAGTGAATGGTTACAACACTTAAATGAAGTACTCTGAGTAGAAACTCTTCTCCTAGTAAGATATGGTGGTTTGTGGAGTTTCTTGAAAGGTTACGACTCATGAATGATGTACTCTGATCACAAAACACTTCTCTTTGTTGGATATGATGCTTTGTTGTGTTTTCTGAAATGGTTACTACCCATATATGAAGTACTCAGATGAGAGTCACTCGTAAATTAAGTACTCAAACATGAAGTACTGAGAGTGGTAATCAATGCTTCTTCATGGTGTTTTATTGATTGTTTACAACACATAAATGAAGTACTCGGAGAAGAAACTCTTGTCGTAGTAAGATATGATGCTTTGTGTTGTTTTCTTGATATGTTACCACTCATAAATGAAATATTCGGATCTGAATCATTTCAGGTAGCAGAATAAGATGATTTGTGGTGATAAATTTAATGATTATCACCCATAAATTAAGTACTCTGATCAGAATCACTCATAAACTAAGTACTCGGACATGAAGCACTTAGATTGGCACTCTATGCTTCTTCATGGTGTTTTGTGAATGGTTACAACACTTAAATGAATTACTCGGAGAAGAAACTCTTCTCGTAGTAAGATATGATGCTTTGTGCTATTTTCTTAAAAGGTTACCACTCATGAATGTAGTACTCTGGTTAGAAACACTTCTTATTGTAAGATATGATGCTTTGTGGTGTTTTCTTTAATGGTTACCACACATAAATGAAGTATTCAGATTAGAAACACTTCCTGTAGTAGGATGAGCTGCTTTGTGATGTTTTATTTAATGGTTACCACCCATAAATTAAGTACTCGAACGTGAAACTCTTAGAGTGATACTCTATGCTTCTTCGTTGTGTTTTAGTGAATGGTTACAACACTTAAATGAAGTACTCGGAGAAGAAACTCTTCTTGTAGTGAGATATGGTGTTTTGTGGAGTTTTCTTGAAAGGTTACGACTCATAAATTAAGAACAATGATCAGAAACACTTCACGTAGTAGGATATGATGCTTTGTGGTGTTTTCTTATATGGTTATAACCGATATATGAAGTATTCTGATCTGAAACACTTCTCGTAGTAGGATATGATGCTTTTGTGGTGTTTTCTTTAATGTTTACCACCCAAAAATGAAGTACTCTGATCAGAATCACTCATAAACTAAGTAATCGGACATGAAGCACTTAGAGTGACACTCTATGCTTCTTCCTGATGTTTTCTTTAATTCTTACCACCCATAAATTAAGTACTCTGAACAGAATCACTCATAAACTAAGTGCTCGGATATGATGCACTTAGAGTGGCACTCTATGCTTCTTCCTGGTGTTTTTGTGAATGGTTACGACACTTAAATTAATTACGCGGAGAAGAAACTCTTCTCGTAGTAAGATATGATGCTTTGTGGAGTTTTCTTGAAAGGTTACTAATCATAAACGAAGTACTTAGATTAGAAACACTTCCGGCAGTAGGATGAGATGCTTTGTGATGTTTTATTTAATGGTTGCCACCCATAAATTTTGTACTCTTATCAGATTCACTCATAAATTAAGTACTCGAACATGAAACACTTGGAGTGGTACTCTATGCTTCTTCGTTGGGTTTTAGTGAATGGTTACAACAATTAAATGAAGTACTCGGAGAAGAAACTCTTCTCCTAGTAAGATATGGTGTTTTGTGGAGTTTTCTTGAAAGGTTACGACTCATAAATGATGTACTCTGATCACAAAACACTTCTCTTTGTTGGATATGATGCTTTGTTGTGTTTTCTGAAATGGTTACTACCCATATATGAAGTACTCAGATCATAATCAATCGTAAATTAAGTATTCAAACATGAAGCACTGAGAGTGGTAATCAATGATTCTTCATGGTGTTTTATTGATTGTTTACAACACATAAATGAAGTACTCGGAGAAGAAACTCTTGTCGTAGTAAGATTTGATGCTTTGTGTTGTTTTCTTGATATGTTACCACTCATAAATGAAGTATTCGGATCTGAATCATTTCAGGTAGCAGAATAAGACGATTTGTGGTGATAAATTTAATGATTATCACCCACAAATGAAGTACTCTGATCAGAATCACTCATAAACTAAGTTCTCGGATATGAAGCACTAAGATTGGCACTCTATGCTTCTTAATGGTGCTTTGTGAATGGTTACAACACTTAAGTGAATTACTCGGAGAAGAAACTCTTCTCGTAGTAAGATTTGGTGTTTTGTGGAGTTTTCTTGAAAGGTCACGACTCATAAATAATGTACTCTGATCACAAAACGCTTCTCTTAGTTGGATATGATACTTTGTTGTGTTTTCTGAAATGGTTACTACCCATATATGAAGTACTCAGATCAGAGTCACTCGTAAATTAAGTACTCAAACGTGAAGTACTGAAAGTGGTAATCAATGCTTCTTCATGGTGTTTTCTTGATTGTTTACAACACATAAATGAAGTACTCGGAGAAGAAACTCTTGTCGTAGTAGGATATGATGCTTTGTGGTGGTTTCTTTAATGGTTAACACCCATAAATTAAGTACTCTAATCATAATCATAATTACTCATAAACTAAGTACTCGGATATGATGCACTTTGAGTGGCACTCTATGCTTCTTCCTGGTGTTTTTGTGAATGGTTACAACACTTAAATGAATTACTCCGAGTAGAAACTCTTCTCGTAGTAAGATATGATGCTTTGTGGAGTCTTCTTGAAAGGTTACTAATCATAAATGAAGGACTTAGATTAGAAACACTTCATGTAGTAGGATGAGAAGCTTTGTGATGTTTTATTTAATGGTTGCCACCCATAAATTATGTACTCTTATCAGAATAACTCATAAATTATGTACTCGGACATGAAACACTTAGAGTGGTACTATATGCTTCTTCGTTGTGTTTTAGTGAATGGTTACAACACTTAAATGAAGTACTCTGAGTAGAAACTCTTCTCCTAGTAAGATATGGTGGTTTGTGGAGTTTCTTGAAAGGTTACGACTCATGAATGATGTACTCTGATCACAAAACACTTCTCTTTGTTGGATATGATGCTTTGTTGTGTTTTCTGAAATGGTTACTACCCATATATGAAGTACTCAGATGAGAGTCACTCGTAAATTAAGTACTCAAACATGAAGTACTGAGAGTGGTAATCAATGCTTCTTCATGGTGTTTTATTGATTGTTTACAACACATAAATGAAGTACTCGGAGAAGAAACTCTTGTCGTAGTAAGATATGATGCTTTGTGTTGTTTTCTTGATATGTTACCACTCATAAATGAAATATTCGGATCTGAATCATTTCAGGTAGCAGAATAAGATGATTTGTGGTGATAAATTTAATGATTACCACCCATAAATTAAGTACTCTGATCAGAATCACTCATAAACTAAGTACTCGGACATGAAGCACTTAGATTGGCACTCTATGCTTCTTCATGGTGTTTTGTGAATGGTTACAACACTTAAATGAATTACTCGGAGAAGAAACTCTTCTCGTAGTAAGATATGATGCTTTGTGCTATTTTCTTAAAAGGTTACCACTCATGAATGTAGTACTCTGGTTAGAAACACTTCTTATTGTAAGATATGATGCTTTGTGGTGTTTTCTTTAATGGTTACCACACATAAATGAAGTATTCAGATTAGAAACACTTCCTGTAGTAGGATGAGCTGCTTTGTGATGTTTTATTTAATGGTTACCACCCATAAATTAAGTACTCGAACATGAAACTCTTAGAGTGGTACTCTATGCTTCTTCGTTGTGTTTTAGTGAATGGTTACAACACTTAAATGAAGTACTCGGAGAAGAAACTCTTCTTGTAGTGAGATATGGTGTTTTGTGGAGTTTTCTTGAAAGGTTACGACTCATAAATTAAGAACAATGATCAGAAACACTTCACGTAGTAGGATATGATGCTTTGTGGTGTTTTCTTATATGGTTATAACCCATATATGAAGTATTCTGATCTGAAACACTTCTCGTAGTAGGATATGATGCTTTTGTGGTGTTTTCTTTAATGTTTACCACCCAAAAATGAAGTACTCTGATCAGAATCACTCATAAACTAAGTAATCGGACATGAAGCACTTAGAGTGACACTCTATGCTTCTTTCTGATGTTTTCTTTAATTCTTACCACCCATAAATTAAGTACTCTGAACAGAATCACTCATAAACTAAGTGCTCGGATATGATGCACTTAGAGTGGCACTCTATGCTTCTTCCTGGTGTTTTTGTGAATGGTTACAACACTTAAATGAATTACTCCGAGTAGAAACTCTTCTCGTAGTAAGATATGATGCTTTGTGGAGTCTTCTTGAAAGGTTACTAATCATAAATGAAGGACTTAGATTAGAAACACTTCCTGTAGTAGGATGAGAAGCTTTGTGATGTTTTATTTAATGGTTGCCACCCATAAATTATGTACTCTTATCAGAATAACTCATAAATTATGTACTCGGACATGAAACACTTAGAGTGGTACTATATGCTTCTTCGTTGTGTTTTAGTGAATGGTTACAACACTTAAATGAAGTACTCTGAGTAGAAACTCTTCTCCTAGTAAGATATGGTGGTTTGTGGAGTTTCTTGAAAGGTTACGACTCATGAATGATGTACTCTGATCACAAAACACTTCTCTTTGTTGGATATGATGCTTTGTTGTGTTTTCTGAAATGGTTACTACCCATATATGAAGTACTCAGATGAGAGTCACTCGTAAATTAAGTACTCAAACATGAAGTACTGAGAGTGGTAATCAATGCTTCTTCATGGTGTTTTATTGATTGTTTACAACACATAAATGAAGTACTCGGAGAAGAAACTCTTGTCGTAGTAAGATTTGATGCTTTGTGTTGTTTTCTTGATATGTTACCACTCATAAATGAAGTATTCGGATCTGAATCATTTCAGGTAGCAGAATAAGACGATTTGTGGTGATAAATTTAATGATTATCACCCACAAATGAAGTACTCTGATCAGAATCACTCATAAACTAAGTTCTCGGATATGAAGCACTAAGATTGGCACTCTATGCTTCTTAATGGTGCTTTGTGAATGGTTACAACACTTAAGTGAATTACTCGGAGAAGAAACTCTTCTCGTAGTAAGATTTGGTGTTTTGTGGAGTTTTCTTGAAAGGTCACGACTCATAAATAATGTACTCTGATCACAAAACGCTTCTCTTAGTTGGATATGATACTTTGTTGTGTTTTCTGAAATGGTTACTACCCATATATGAAGTACTCAGATCAGAGTCACTCGTAAATTAAGTACTCAAACGTGAAGTACTGAAAGTGGTAATCAATGCTTCTTCATGGTGTTTTCTTGATTGTTTACAACACATAAATGAAGTACTCGGAGAAGAAACTCTTGTCGTAGTAGGATATGATGCTTTGTGGTGGTTTCTTTAATGGTTAACACCCATAAATTAAGTACTCTAATCATAATCATAATTACTCATAAACTAAGTACTCGGATATGATGCACTTTGAGTGGCACTCTATGCTTCTTCCTGGTGTTTTTGTGAATGGTTACAACACTTAAATGAATTACTCCGAGTAGAAACTCTTCTCGTAGTAAGATATGATGCTTTGTGGAGTCTTCTTGAAAGGTTACTAATCATAAATGAAGGACTTAGATTAGAAACACTTCCTGTAGTAGGATGAGAAGCTTTGTGATGTTTTATTTAATGGTTGCCACCCATAAATTATGTACTCTTATCAGAATAACTCATAAATTATGTACTCGGACATGAAACACTTAGAGTGGTACTATATGCTTCTTCGTTGTGTTTTAGTGAATGGTTACAACACTTAAATGAAGTACTCTGAGTAGAAACTCTTCTCCTAGTAAGATATGGTGGTTTGTGGAGTTTCTTGAAAGGTTACGACTCATGAATGATGTACTCTGATCACAAAACACTTCTCTTTGTTGGATATGATGCTTTGTTGTGTTTTCTGAAATGGTTACTACCCATATATGAAGTACTTAGATGAGAGTCACTCGTAAATTAAGTACTCAAACATGAAGTACTGAGAGTGGTAATCAATGCTTCTTCATGGTGTTTTATTGATTGTTTACAACACATAAATGAAGTACTCGGAGAAGAAACTCTTGTCGTAGTAAGATATGATGCTTTGTGTTGTTTTCTTGATATGTTACCACTCATAAATGAAATATTCGGATCTGAATCATTTCAGGTAGCAGAATAAGATGATTTGTGGTGATAAATTTAATGATTATCACCCATAAATTAAGTACTCTGATCAGAATCACTCATAAACTAAGTACTCGGACATGAAGCACTTAGATTGGCACTCTATGCTTCTTCATGGTGTTTTGTGAATGGTTACAACACTTAAATGAATTACTCGGAGAAGAAACTCTTCTCGTAGTAAGATATGATGCTTTGTGCTATTTTCTTAAAAGGTTACCACTCATGAATGTAGTACTCTGGTTAGATTCACTTCTTATTGTAAGATATGATGCTTTGTGGTGTTTTCTTTAATGGTTACCACACATAAATGAAGTATTCAGATTAGAAACACTTCCTGTAGTAGGATGAGCTGCTTTGTGATGTTTTATTTAATGGTTACCACCCATAAATTAAGTACTCGAACATGAAACTCTTAGAGTGGTACTCTATGCTTCTTCGTTGTGTTTTAGTGAATGGTTACAACACTTAAATGAAGTACTCGGAGAAGAAACTCTTCTTGTAGTGAGATATGGTGTTTTGTGGAGTTTTCTTGAAAGGTTACGACTCATAAATTAAGAACAATGATCAGAAACACTTCACGTAGTAGGATATGATGCTTTGTGGTGTTTTCTTATATGGTTATAACCCATATATGAAGTATTCTGATCTGAAACACTTCTCGTAGTAGGATATGATGCTTTTGTGGTGTTTTCTTTAATGTTTACCACCCAAAAATGAAGTACTCTGATCAGAATCACTCATAAACTAAGTAATCGGACATGAAGCACTTAGAGTGACACTCTATGCTTCTTCCTGGTGTTTTCTTTAATTCTTACCACCCATAAATTAAGTACTCTGAACAGAATCACTCATAAACTAAGTGCTCGGATATGATGCACTTAGAGTGGCACTCTATGCTTCTTCCTGGTGTTTTTGTGAATGGTTACGACACTTAAATTAATTACGCGGAGAAGAAACTCTTCTCGTAGTAAGATATGATGCTTTGTGGAGTTTTCTTGAAAGGTTACTAATCATAAACGAAGTACTTAGATTAGAAACACTTCCGGCAGTAGGATGAGATGCTTTGTGATGTTTTATTTAATGGTTGCCACCCATAAATTTTGTACTCTTATCAGATTCACTCATAAATTAAGTACTCGAACATGAAACACTTAGAGTGGTACTCTATGCTTCTTCGTTGGGTTTTAGTGAATGGTTACAACAATTAAATGAAGTACTCGGAGAAGAAACTCTTCTCCTAGTAAGATATGGTGTTTTGTGGAGTTTTCTTGAAAGGTTACGACTCATAAATGATGTACTCTGATCACAAAACACTTCTCTTTGTTGGATATGATGCTTTGTTGTGTTTTCTGAAATGGTTACTACCCATATATGAAGTACTCAGATCATAATCAATCGTAAATTAAGTATTCAAACATGAAGCACTGAGAGTGGTAATCAATGATTCTTCATGGTGTTTTATTGATTGTTTACAACACATAAATGAAGTACTCGGAGAAGAAACTCTTGTCGTAGTAAGATTTGATGCTTTGTGTTGTTTTCTTGATATGTTACCACTCATAAATGAAGTATTCGGATCTGAATCATTTCAGGTAGCAGAATAAGACGATTTGTTGTGATAAATTTAATGATTATCACCCACAAATGAAGTACTCTGATCAGAATCACTCATAAACTAAGTTCTCAGATATGAAGCACTAAGATTGGCACTCTATGCTTCTTAATGGTGCTTTGTGAATGGTTACAACACTTAAGTGAATTACTCGGAGAAGAAACTCTTCTCGTAGTAAGATTTGGTGTTTTGTGGAGTTTTCTTGAAAGGTCACGACTCATAAATAATGTACTCTGATCACAAAACGCTTCTCTTAGTTGGATATGATACTTTGTTGTGTTTTCTGAAATGGTTACTACCCATATATGAAGTACTCAGATCAGAGTCACTCGTAAATTAAGTACTCAAACGTGAAGTACTGAAAGTGGTAATCAATGCTTCTTCATGGTGTTTTCTTGATTGTTTACAACACATAAATGAAGTACTCGGAGAAGAAACTCTTGTCGTAGTAGGATATGATGCTTTGTGGTGGTTTCTTTAATGGTTAACACCCATAAATTAAGTACTCTAATCATAATCATAATTACTCATAAACTAAGTACTCGGATATGATGCACTTTGAGTGGCACTCTATGCTTCTTCCTGGTGTTTTTGTGAATGGTTACAACACTTAAATGAATTACTCCGAGTAGAAACTCTTCTCGTAGTAAGATATGATGCTTTGTGGAGTCTTCTTGAAAGGTTACTAATCATAAATGAAGGACTTAGATTAGAAACACTTCATGTAGTAGGATGAGAAGCTTTGTGATGTTTTATTTAATGGTTGCCACCCATAAATTATGTACTCTTATCAGAATAACTCATAAATTATGTACTCGGACATGAAACACTTAGAGTGGTACTATATGCTTCTTCGTTGTGTTTTAGTGAATGGTTACAACACTTAAATGAAGTACTCTGAGTAGAAACTCTTCTCCTAGTAAGATATGGTGGTTTGTGGAGTTTCTTGAAAGGTTACGACTCATGAATGATGTACTCTGATCACAAAACACTTCTCTTTGTTGGATATGATGCTTTGTTGTGTTTTCTGAAATGGTTATTACCCATATATGAAGTACTCAGATGAGAGTCACTCGTAAATTAAGTACTCAAACATGAAGTACTGAGAGTGGTAATCAATGCTTCTTCATGGTGTTTTATTGATTGTTTACAACACATAAATGAAGTACTCGGAGAAGAAACTCTTGTCGTAGTAAGATATGATGCTTTGTGTTGTTTTCTTGATATGTTACCACTCATAAATGAAATATTCGGATCTGAATCATTTCAGGTAGCAGAATAAGATGATTTGTGGTGATAAATTTAATGATTATCACCCATAAATTAAGTACTCTGATCAGAATCACTCATAAACTAAGTACTCGGACATGAAGCACTTAGATTGGCAGTCTATGCTTCTTCATGGTGTTTTGTGAATGGTTACAACACTTAAATGAATTACTCGGAGAAGAAACTCTTCTCGTAGTAAGATATGATGCTTTGTGCTATTTTCTTAAAAGGTTACCACTCATGAATGTAGTACTCTGGTTAGAAACACTTCTTATTGTAAGATATGATGCTTTGTGGTGTTTTCTTTAATGGTTACCACACATAAATGAAGTATTCAGATTAGAAACACTTCCTGTAGTAGGATGAGCTGCTTTGTGATGTTTTATTTAATGGTTACCACCCATAAATTAAGTACTCGAACATGAAACTCTTAGAGTGGTACTCTATGCTTCTTCGTTGTGTTTTAGTGAATGGTTACAACACTTAAATGAAGTACTCGGAGAAGAAACTCTTCTTGTAGTGAGATATGGTGTTTTGTGGAGTTTTCTTGAAAGGTTACGACTCATAAATTAAGAACAATGATCAGAAACACTTCACGTAGTAGGATATGATGCTTTGTGGTGTTTTCTTATATGGTTATAACCCATATATGAAGTATTCTGATCTGAAACACTTCTCGTAGTAGGATATGATGCTTTTGTGGTGTTTTCTTTAATGTTTACCACCCAAAAATGAAGTACTCTGATCAGAATCACTCATAAACTAAGTAATCGGACATGAAGCACTTAGAGTGACACTCTATGCTTCTTCCTGGTGTTTTCTTTAATTCTTACCACCCATAAATTAAGTACTCTGAACAGAATCACTCATAAACTAAGTGCTCGGATATGATGCACTTAGAGTGGCACTCTATGCTTCTTCCTGGTGTTTTTGTGAATGGTTACGACACTTAAATTAATTACGCGGAGAAGAAACTCTTCTCGTAGTAAGATATGATGCTTTGTGGAGTTTTCTTGAAAGGTTACTAATCATAAACGAAGTACTTAGATTAGAAACACTTCCGGCAGTAGGATGAGATGCTTTGTGATGTTTTATTTAATGGTTGCCACCCATAAATTTTGTACTCTTATCAGATTCACTCATAAATTAAGTACTCGAACATGAAACACTTAGAGTGGTACTCTATGCTTCTTCGTTGGGTTTTAGTGAATGGTTACAACAATTAAATGAAGTACTCGGAGAAGAAACTCTTCTCCTAGTAAGATATGGTGTTTTGTGGAGTTTTCTTGAAAGGTTACGACTCATAAATGATGTACTCTGATCACAAAACACTTCTCTTTGTTGGATATGATGCTTTGTTGTGTTTTCTGAAATGGTTACTACCCATATATGAAGTACTCAGATCATAATCAATCGTAAATTAAGTATTCAAACATGAAGCACTGAGAGTGGTAATCAATGATTCTTCATGGTGTTTTATTGATTGTTTACAACACATAAATGAAGTACTCGGAGAAGAAACTCTTGTCGTAGTAAGATTTGATGCTTTGTGTTGTTTTCTTGATATGTTACCACTCATAAATGAAGTATTCGGATCTGAATCATTTCAGGTAGCAGAATAAGACGATTTGTTGTGATAAATTTAATGATTATCACCCACAAATGAAGTACTCTGATCAGAATCACTCATAAACTAAGTTCTCGGATATGAAGCACTAAGATTGGCACTCTATGCTTCTTAATGGTGCTTTGTGAATGGTTACAACACTTAAGTGAATTACTCGGAGAAGAAACTCTTCTCGTAGTAAGATTTGGTGTTTTGTGGAGTTTTCTTGAAAGGTCACGACTCATAAATAATGTACTCTGATCACAAAACGCTTCTCTTAGTTGGATATGATACTTTGTTGTGTTTTCTGAAATGGTTACTACCCATATATGAAGTACTCAGATCAGAGTCACTCGTAAATTAAGTACTCAAACGTGAAGTACTGAAAGTGGTAATCAATGCTTCTTCATGGTGTTTTCTTGATTGTTTACAACACATAAATGAAGTACTCGGAGAAGAAACTCTTGTCGTAGTAGGATATGATGCTTTGTGGTGGTTTCTTTAATGGTTAACACCCATAAATTAAGTACTCTAATCATAATCATAATTACTCATAAACTAAGTACTCGGATATGATGCACTTTGAGTGGCACTCTATGCTTCTTCCTGGTGTTTTTGTGAATGGTTACAACACTTAAATGAATTACTCCGAGTAGAAACTCTTCTCGTAGTAAGATATGATGCTTTGTGGAGTCTTCTTGAAAGGTTACTAATCATAAATGAAGGACTTAGATTAGAAACACTTCATGTAGTAGGATGAGAAGCTTTGTGATGTTTTATTTAATGGTTGCCACCCATAAATTATGTACTCTTATCAGAATAACTCATAAATTATGTACTCGGACATGAAACACTTAGAGTGGTACTATATGCTTCTTCGTTGTGTTTTAGTGAATGGTTACAACACTTAAATGAAGTACTCTGAGTAGAAACTCTTCTCCTAGTAAGATATGGTGGTTTGTGGAGTTTCTTGAAAGGTTACGACTCATGAATGATGTACTCTGATCACAAAACACTTCTCTTTGTTGGATATGATGCTTTGTTGTGTTTTCTGAAATGGTTACTACCCATATATGAAGTACTCAGATGAGAGTCACTCGTAAATTAAGTACTCAAACATGAAGTACTGAGAGTGGTAATCAATGCTTCTTCATGGTGTTTTATTGATTGTTTACAACACATAAATGAAGTACTCGGAGAAGAAACTCTTGTCGTAGTAAGATATGATGCTTTGTGTTGTTTTCTTGATATGTTACCACTCATAAATGAAATATTCGGATCTGAATCATTTCAGGTAGCAGAATAAGATGATTTGTGGTGATAAATTTAATGATTATCACCCATAAATTAAGTACTCTGATCAGAATCACTCATAAACTAAGTACTCGGACATGAAGCACTTAGATTGGCAGTCTATGCTTCTTCATGGTGTTTTGTGAATGGTTACAACACTTAAATGAATTACTCGGAGAAGAAACTCTTCTCGTAGTAAGATATGATGCTTTGTGCTATTTTCTTAAAAGGTTACCACTCATGAATGTAGTACTCTGGTTAGAAACACTTCTTATTGTAAGATATGATGCTTTGTGGTGTTTTCTTTAATGGTTACCACACATAAATGAAGTATTCAGATTAGAAACACTTCCTGTAGTAGGATGAGCTGCTTTGTGATGTTTTATTTAATGGTTACCACCCATAAATTAAGTACTCGAACATGAAACTCTTAGAGTGGTACTCTATGCTTCTTCGTTGTGTTTTAGTGAATGGTTACAACACTTAAATGAAGTACTCGGAGAAGAAACTCTTCTTGTAGTGAGATATGGTGTTTTGTGGAGTTTTCTTGAAAGGTTACGACTCATAAATTAAGAACAATGATCAGAAACACTTCACGTAGTAGGATATGATGCTTTGTGGTGTTTTCTTATATGGTTATAACCCATATATGAAGTATTCTGATCTGAAACACTTCTCGTAGTAGGATATGATGCTTTTGTGGTGTTTTCTTTAATATTTACCACCCAAAAATGAAGTACTCTGATCAGAATCACTCATAAACTAAGTAATCGGACATGAAGCACTTAGAGTGACACTCTATGCTTCTTCCTGGTGTTTTCTTTAATTCTTACCACCCATAAATTAAGTACTCTGAACAGAATCACTCATAAACTAAGTGCTCGGATATGATGCACTTAGAGTGGCACTCTATGCTTCTTCCTGGTGTTTTTGTGAATGGTTACGACACTTAAATTAATTACGCGGAGAAGAAACTCTTCTCGTAGTAAGATATGATGCTTTGTGGAGTTTTCTTGAAAGGTTACTAATCATAAACGAAGTACTTAGATTAGAAACACTTCCGGCAGTAGGATGAGATGCTTTGTGATGTTTTATTTAATGGTTGCCACCCATAAATTTTGTACTCTTATCAGATTCACTCATAAATTAAGTACTCGAACATGAAACACTTAGAGTGGTACTCTATGCTTCTTCGTTGGGTTTTAGTGAATGGTTACAACAATTAAATGAAGTACTCGGAGAAGAAACTCTTCTCCTAGTAAGATATGGTGTTTTGTGGAGTTTTCTTGAAAGGTTACGACTCATAAATGATGTACTCTGATCACAAAACACTTCTCTTTGTTGGATATGATGCTTTGTTGTGTTTTCTGAAATGGTTACTACCCATATATGAAGTACTCAGATCATAATCAATCGTAAATTAAGTATTCAAACATGAAGCACTGAGAGTGGTAATCAATGATTCTTCATGGTGTTTTATTGATTGTTTACAACACATAAATGAAGTACTCGGAGAAGAAACTCTTGTCGTAGTAAGATTTGATGCTTTGTGTTGTTTTCTTGATATGTTACCACTCATAAATGAAGTATTCGGATCTGAATCATTTCAGGTAGCAGAATAAGACGATTTGTTGTGATAAATTTAATGATTATCACCCACAAATGAAGTACTCTGATCAGAATCACTCATAAACTAAGTTCTCGGATATGAAGCACTAAGATTGGCACTCTATGCTTCTTAATGGTGCTTTGTGAATGGTTACAACACTTAAGTGAATTACTCGGAGAAGAAACTCTTCTCGTAGTAAGATTTGGTGTTTTGTGGAGTTTTCTTGAAAGGTCACGACTCATAAATAATGTACTCTGATCACAAAACGCTTCTCTTAGTTGGATATGATACTTTGTTGTGTTTTCTGAAATGGTTACTACCCATATATGAAGTACTCAGATCAGAGTCACTCGTAAATTAAGTACTCAAACGTGAAGTACTGAAAGTGGTAATCAATGCTTCTTCATGGTGTTTTCTTGATTGTTTACAACACATAAATGAAGTACTCGGAGAAGAAACTCTTGTCGTAGTAGGATATGATGCTTTGTGGTGGTTTCTTTAATGGTTAACACCCATAAATTAAGTACTCTAATCATAATCATAATTACTCATAAACTAAGTACTCGGATATGATGCACTTTGAGTGGCACTCTATGCTTCTTCCTGGTGTTTTTGTGAATGGTTACAACACTTAAATGAATTACTCCGAGTAGAAACTCTTCTCGTAGTAAGATATGATGCTTTGTGGAGTCTTCTTGAAAGGTTACTAATCATAAATGAAGGACTTAGATTAGAAACACTTCATGTAGTAGGATGAGAAGCTTTGTGATGTTTTATTTAATGGTTGCCACCCATAAATTATGTACTCTTATCAGAATAACTCATAAATTATGTACTCGGACATGAAACACTTAGAGTGGTACTATATGCTTCTTCGTTGTGTTTTAGTGAATGGTTACAACACTTAAATGAAGTACTCTGAGTAGAAACTCTTCTCCTAGTAAGATATGGTGGTTTGTGGAGTTTCTTGAAAGGTTACGACTCATGAATGATGTACTCTGATCACAAAACACTTCTCTTTGTTGGATATGATGCTTTGTTGTGTTTTCTGAAATGGTTACTACCCATATATGAAGTACTCAGATGAGAGTCACTCGTAAATTAAGTACTCAAACATGAAGTACTGAGAGTGGTAATCAATGCTTCTTCATGGTGTTTTATTGATTGTTTACAACACATAAATGAAGTACTCGGAGAAGAAACTCTTGTCGTAGTAAGATATGATGCTTTGTGTTGTTTTCTTGATATGTTACCACTCATAAATGAAATATTCGGATCTGAATCATTTCAGGTAGCAGAATAAGATGATTTGTGGTGATAAATTTAATGATTATCACCCATAAATTAAGTACTCTGATCAGAATCACTCATAAACTAAGTACTCGGACATGAAGCACTTAGATTGGCAGTCTATGCTTCTTCATGGTGTTTTGTGAATGGTTACAACACTTAAATGAATTACTCGGAGAAGAAACTCTTCTCGTAGTAAGATATGATGCTTTGTGCTATTTTCTTAAAAGGTTACCACTCATGAATGTAGTACTCTGGTTAGAAACACTTCTTATTGTAAGATATGATGCTTTGTGGTGTTTTCTTTAATGGTTACCACACATAAATGAAGTATTCAGATTAGAAACACTTCCTGTAGTAGGATGAGCTGCTTTGTGATGTTTTATTTAATGGTTACCACCCATAAATTAAGTACTCGAACATGAAACTCTTAGAGTGGTACTCTATGCTTCTTCGTTGTGTTTTAGTGAATGGTTACAACACTTAAATGAAGTACTCGGAGAAGAAACTCTTCTTGTAGTGAGATATGGTGTTTTGTGGAGTTTTCTTGAAAGGTTACGACTCATAAATTAAGAACAATGATCAGAAACACTTCACGTAGTAGGATATGATGCTTTGTGGTGTTTTCTTATATGGTTATAACCCATATATGAAGTATTCTGATCTGAAACACTTCTCGTAGTAGGATATGATGCTTTTGTGGTGTTTTCTTTAATGTTTACCACCCAAAAATGAAGTACTCTGATCAGAATCACTCATAAACTAAGTAATCGGACATGAAGCACTTAGAGTGACACTCTATGCTTCTTCCTGGTGTTTTCTTTAATTCTTACCACCCATAAATTAAGTACTCTGAACAGAATCACTCATAAACTAAGTGCTCGGATATGATGCACTTAGAGTGGCACTCTATGCTTCTTCCTGGTGTTTTTGTGAATGGTTACGACACTTAAATTAATTACGCGGAGAAGAAACTCTTCTCGTAGTAAGATATGATGCTTTGTGGAGTTTTCTTGAAAGGTTACTAATCATAAACGAAGTACTTAGATTAGAAACACTTCCGGCAGTAGGATGAGATGCTTTGTGATGTTTTATTTAATGGTTGCCACCCATAAATTTTGTACTCTTATCAGATTCACTCATAAATTAAGTACTCGAACATGAAACACTTAGAGTGGTACTCTATGCTTCTTCGTTGGGTTTTAGTGAATGGTTACAACAATTAAATGAAGTACTCGGAGAAGAAACTCTTCTCCTAGTAAGATATGGTGTTTTGTGGAGTTTTCTTGAAAGGTTACGACTCATAAATGATGTACTCTGATCACAAAACACTTCTCTTTGTTGGATATGATGCTTTGTTGTGTTTTCTGAAATGGTTACTACCCATATATGAAGTACTCAGATCATAATCAATCGTAAATTAAGTATTCAAACATGAAGCACTGAGAGTGGTAATCAATGATTCTTCATGGTGTTTTATTGATTGTTTACAACACATAAATGAAGTACTCGGAGAAGAAACTCTTGTCGTAGTAAGATTTGATGCTTTGTGTTGTTTTCTTGATATGTTACCACTCATAAATGAAGTATTCGGATCTGAATCATTTCAGGTAGCAGAATAAGACGATTTGTTGTGATAAATTTAATGATTATCACCCACAAATGAAGTACTCTGATCAGAATCACTCATAAACTAAGTTCTCAGATATGAAGCACTAAGATTGGCACTCTATGCTTCTTAATGGTGCTTTGTGAATGGTTACAACACTTAAGTGAATTACTCGGAGAAGAAACTCTTCTCGTAGTAAGATTTGGTGTTTTGTGGAGTTTTCTTGAAAGGTCACGACTCATAAATAATGTACTCTGATCACAAAACGCTTCTCTTAGTTGGATATGATACTTTGTTGTGTTTTCTGAAATGGTTACTACCCATATATGAAGTACTCAGATCAGAGTCACTCGTAAATTAAGTACTCAAACGTGAAGTACTGAAAGTGGTAATCAATGCTTCTTCATGGTGTTTTCTTGATTGTTTACAACACATAAATGAAGTACTCGGAGAAGAAACTCTTGTCGTAGTAGGATATGATGCTTTGTGGTGGTTTCTTTAATGGTTAACACCCATAAATTAAGTACTCTAATCATAATCATAATTACTCATAAACTAAGTACTCGGATATGATGCACTTTGAGTGGCACTCTATGCTTCTTCCTGGTGTTTTTGTGAATGGTTACAACACTTAAATGAATTACTCCGAGTAGAAACTCTTCTCGTAGTAAGATATGATGCTTTGTGGAGTCTTCTTGAAAGGTTACTAATCATAAATGAAGGACTTAGATTAGAAACACTTCATGTAGTAGGATGAGAAGCTTTGTGATGTTTTATTTAATGGTTGCCACCCATAAATTATGTACTCTTATCAGAATAACTCATAAATTATGTACTCGGACATGAAACACTTAGAGTGGTACTATATGCTTCTTCGTTGTGTTTTAGTGAATGGTTACAACACTTAAATGAAGTACTCTGAGTAGAAACTCTTCTCCTAGTAAGATATGGTGGTTTGTGGAGTTTCTTGAAAGGTTACGACTCATGAATGATGTACTCTGATCACAAAACACTTCTCTTTGTTGGATATGATGCTTTGTTGTGTTTTCTGAAATGGTTACTACCCATATATGAAGTACTCAGATGAGAGTCACTCGTAAATTAAGTACTCAAACATGAAGTACTGAGAGTGGTAATCAATGCTTCTTCATGGTGTTTTATTGATTGTTTACAACACATAAATGAAGTACTCGGAGAAGAAACTCTTGTCGTAGTAAGATATGATGCTTTGTGTTGTTTTCTTGATATGTTACCACTCATAAATGAAATATTCGGATCTGAATCATTTCAGGTAGCAGAATAAGATGATTTGTGGTGATAAATTTAATGATTATCACCCATAAATTAAGTACTCTGATCAGAATCACTCATAAACTAAGTACTCGGACATGAAGCACTTAGATTGGCAGTCTATGCTTCTTCATGGTGTTTTGTGAATGGTTACAACACTTAAATGAATTACTCGGAGAAGAAACTCTTCTCGTAGTAAGATATGATGCTTTGTGCTATTTTCTTAAAAGGTTACCACTCATGAATGTAGTACTCTGGTTAGAAACACTTCTTATTGTAAGATATGATGCTTTGTGGTGTTTTCTTTAATGGTTACCACACATAAATGAAGTATTCAGATTAGAAACACTTCCTGTAGTAGGATGAGCTGCTTTGTGATGTTTTATTTAATGGTTACCACCCATAAATTAAGTACTCGAACATGAAACTCTTAGAGTGGTACTCTATGCTTCTTCGTTGTGTTTTAGTGAATGGTTACAACACTTAAATGAAGTACTCGGAGAAGAAACTCTTCTTGTAGTGAGATATGGTGTTTTGTGGAGTTTTCTTGAAAGGTTACGACTCATAAATTAAGAACAATGATCAGAAACACTTCACGTAGTAGGATATGATGCTTTGTGGTGTTTTCTTATATGGTTATAACCCATATATGAAGTATTCTGATCTGAAACACTTCTCGTAGTAGGATATGATGCTTTTGTGGTGTTTTCTTTAATGTTTACCACCCAAAAATGAAGTACTCTGATCAGAATCACTCATAAACTAAGTAATCGGACATGAAGCACTTAGAGTGACACTCTATGCTTCTTCCTGGTGTTTTCTTTAATTCTTACCACCCATAAATTAAGTACTCTGAACAGAATCACTCATAAACTAAGTGCTCGGATATGATGCACTTAGAGTGGCACTCTATGCTTCTTCCTGGTGTTTTTGTGAATGGTTACGACACTTAAATTAATTACGCGGAGAAGAAACTCTTCTCGTAGTAAGATATGATGCTTTGTGGAGTTTTCTTGAAAGGTTACTAATCATAAACGAAGTACTTAGATTAGAAACACTTCCGGCAGTAGGATGAGATGCTTTGTGATGTTTTATTTAATGGTTGCCACCCATAAATTTTGTACTCTTATCAGATTCACTCATAAATTAAGTACTCGAACATGAAACACTTAGAGTGGTACTCTATGCTTCTTCGTTGGGTTTTAGTGAATGGTTACAACAATTAAATGAAGTACTCGGAGAAGAAACTCTTCTCCTAGTAAGATATGGTGTTTTGTGGAGTTTTCTTGAAAGGTTACGACTCATAAATGATGTACTCTGATCACAAAACACTTCTCTTTGTTGGATATGATGCTTTGTTGTGTTTTCTGAAATGGTTACTACCCATATATGAAGTACTCAGATCATAATCAATCGTAAATTAAGTATTCAAACATGAAGCACTGAGAGTGGTAATCAATGATTCTTCATGGTGTTTTATTGATTGTTTACAACACATAAATGAAGTACTCGGAGAAGAAACTCTTGTCGTAGTAAGATTTGATGCTTTGTGTTGTTTTCTTGATATGTTACCACTCATAAATGAAGTATTCGGATCTGAATCATTTCAGGTAGCAGAATAAGACGATTTGTTGTGATAAATTTAATGATTATCACCCACAAATGAAGTACTCTGATCAGAATCACTCATAAACTAAGTTCTCGGATATGAAGCACTAAGATTGGCACTCTATGCTTCTTAATGGTGCTTTGTGAATGGTTACAACACTTAAGTGAATTACTCGGAGAAGAAACTCTTCTCGTAGTAAGATTTGGTGTTTTGTGGAGTTTTCTTGAAAGGTCACGACTCATAAATAATGTACTCTGATCACAAAACGCTTCTCTTAGTTGGATATGATACTTTGTTGTGTTTTCTGAAATGGTTACTACCCATATATGAAGTACTCAGATCAGAGTCACTCGTAAATTAAGTACTCAAACGTGAAGTACTGAAAGTGGTAATCAATGCTTCTTCATGGTGTTTTCTTGATTGTTTACAACACATAAATGAAGTACTCGGAGAAGAAACTCTTGTCGTAGTAGGATATGATGCTTTGTGGTGGTTTCTTTAATGGTTAACACCCATAAATTAAGTACTCTAATCATAATCATAATTACTCATAAACTAAGTACTCGGATATGATGCACTTTGAGTGGCACTCTATGCTTCTTCCTGGTGTTTTTGTGAATGGTTACAACACTTAAATGAATTACTCCGAGTAGAAACTCTTCTCGTAGTAAGATATGATGCTTTGTGGAGTCTTCTTGAAAGGTTACTAATCATAAATGAAGGACTTAGATTAGAAACACTTCATGTAGTAGGATGAGAAGCTTTGTGATGTTTTATTTAATGGTTGCCACCCATAAATTATGTACTCTTATCAGAATAACTCATAAATTATGTACTCGGACATGAAACACTTAGAGTGGTACTATATGCTTCTTCGTTGTGTTTTAGTGAATGGTTACAACACTTAAATGAAGTACTCTGAGTAGAAACTCTTCTCCTAGTAAGATATGGTGGTTTGTGGAGTTTCTTGAAAGGTTACGACTCATGAATGATGTACTCTGATCACAAAACACTTCTCTTTGTTGGATATGATGCTTTGTTGTGTTTTCTGAAATGGTTACTACCCATATATGAAGTACTCAGATGAGAGTCACTCGTAAATTAAGTACTCAAACATGAAGTACTGAGAGTGGTAATCAATGCTTCTTCATGGTGTTTTATTGATTGTTTACAACACATAAATGAAGTACTCGGAGAAGAAACTCTTGTCGTAGTAAGATATGATGCTTTGTGTTGTTTTCTTGATATGTTACCACTCATAAATGAAATATTCGGATCTGAATCATTTCAGGTAGCAGAATAAGATGATTTGTGGTGATAAATTTAATGATTATCACCCATAAATTAAGTACTCTGATCAGAATCACTCATAAACTAAGTACTCGGACATGAAGCACTTAGATTGGCAGTCTATGCTTCTTCATGGTGTTTTGTGAATGGTTACAACACTTAAATGAATTACTCGGAGAAGAAACTCTTCTCGTAGTAAGATATGATGCTTTGTGCTATTTTCTTAAAAGGTTACCACTCATGAATGTAGTACTCTGGTTAGAAACACTTCTTATTGTAAGATATGATGCTTTGTGGTGTTTTCTTTAATGGTTACCACACATAAATGAAGTATTCAGATTAGAAACACTTCCTGTAGTAGGATGAGCTGCTTTGTGATGTTTTATTTAATGGTTACCACCCATAAATTAAGTACTCGAACATGAAACTCTTAGAGTGGTACTCTATGCTTCTTCGTTGTGTTTTAGTGAATGGTTACAACACTTAAATGAAGTACTCGGAGAAGAAACTCTTCTTGTAGTGAGATATGGTGTTTTGTGGAGTTTTCTTGAAAGGTTACGACTCATAAATTAAGAACAATGATCAGAAACACTTCACGTAGTAGGATATGATGCTTTGTGGTGTTTTCTTATATGGTTATAACCCATATATGAAGTATTCTGATCTGAAACACTTCTCGTAGTAGGATATGATGCTTTTGTGGTGTTTTCTTTAATGTTTACCACCCAAAAATGAAGTACTCTGATCAGAATCACTCATAAACTAAGTAATCGGACATGAAGCACTTAGAGTGACACTCTATGCTTCTTCCTGGTGTTTTCTTTAATTCTTACCACCCATAAATTAAGTACTCTGAACAGAATCACTCATAAACTAAGTGCTCGGATATGATGCACTTAGAGTGGCACTCTATGCTTCTTCCTGGTGTTTTTGTGAATGGTTACGACACTTAAATTAATTACGCGGAGAAGAAACTCTTCTCGTAGTAAGATATGATGCTTTGTGGAGTTTTCTTGAAAGGTTACTAATCATAAACGAAGTACTTAGATTAGAAACACTTCCGGCAGTAGGATGAGATGCTTTGTGATGTTTTATTTAATGGTTGCCACCCATAAATTTTGTACTCTTATCAGATTCACTCATAAATTAAGTACTCGAACATGAAACACTTAGAGTGGTACTCTATGCTTCTTCGTTGGGTTTTAGTGAATGGTTACAACAATTAAATGAAGTACTCGGAGAAGAAACTCTTCTCCTAGTAAGATATGGTGTTTTGTGGAGTTTTCTTGAAAGGTTACGACTCATAAATGATGTACTCTGATCACAAAACACTTCTCTTTGTTGGATATGATGCTTTGTTGTGTTTTCTGAAATGGTTACTACCCATATATGAAGTACTCAGATCATAATCAATCGTAAATTAAGTATTCAAACATGAAGCACTGAGAGTGGTAATCAATGATTCTTCATGGTGTTTTATTGATTGTTTACAACACATAAATGAAGTACTCGGAGAAGAAACTCTTGTCGTAGTAAGATTTGATGCTTTGTGTTGTTTTCTTGATATGTTACCACTCATAAATGAAGTATTCGGATCTGAATCATTTCAGGCAGCAGAATAAGACGATTTGTTGTGATAAATTTAATGATTATCACCCACAAATGAAGTACTCTGATCAGAATCACTCATAAACTAAGTTCTCGGATATGAAGCACTAAGATTGGCACTCTATGCTTCTTAATGGTGCTTTGTGAATGGTTACAACACTTAAGTGAATTACTCGGAGAAGAAACTCTTCTCGTAGTAAGATTTGGTGTTTTGTGGAGTTTTCTTGAAAGGTCACGACTCATAAATAATGTACTCTGATCACAAAACGCTTCTCTTAGTTGGATATGATACTTTGTTGTGTTTTCTGAAATGGTTACTACCCATATATGAAGTACTCAGATCAGAGTCACTCGTAAATTAAGTACTCAAACGTGAAGTACTGAAAGTGGTAATCAATGCTTCTTCATGGTGTTTTCTTGATTGTTTACAACACATAAATGAAGTACTCGGAGAAGAAACTCTTGTCGTAGTAGGATATGATGCTTTGTGGTGGTTTCTTTAATGGTTAACACCCATAAATTAAGTACTCTAATCATAATCATAATTACTCATAAACTAAGTACTCGGATATGATGCACTTTGAGTGGCACTCTATGCTTCTTCCTGGTGTTTTTGTGAATGGTTACAACACTTAAATGAATTACTCCGAGTAGAAACTCTTCTCGTAGTAAGATATGATGCTTTGTGGAGTCTTCTTGAAAGGTTACTAATCATAAATGAAGGACTTAGATTAGAAACACTTCATGTAGTAGGATGAGAAGCTTTGTGATGTTTTATTTAATGGTTGCCACCCATAAATTATGTACTCTTATCAGAATAACTCATAAATTATGTACTCGGACATGAAACACTTAGAGTGGTACTATATGCTTCTTCGTTGTGTTTTAGTGAATGGTTACAACACTTAAATGAAGTACTCTGAGTAGAAACTCTTCTCCTAGTAAGATATGGTGGTTTGTGGAGTTTCTTGAAAGGTTACGACTCATGAATGATGTACTCTGATCACAAAACACTTCTCTTTGTTGGATATGATGCTTTGTTGTGTTTTCTGAAATGGTTACTACCCATATATGAAGTACTCAGATGAGAGTCACTCGTAAATTAAGTACTCAAACATGAAGTACTGAGAGTGGTAATCAATGCTTCTTCATGGTGTTTTATTGATTGTTTACAACACATAAATGAAGTACTCGGAGAAGAAACTCTTGTCGTAGTAAGATATGATGCTTTGTGTTGTTTTCTTGATATGTTACCACTCATAAATGAAATATTCGGATCTGAATCATTTCAGGTAGCAGAATAAGATGATTTGTGGTGATAAATTTAATGATTATCACCCATAAATTAAGTACTCTGATCAGAATCACTCATAAACTAAGTACTCGGACATGAAGCACTTAGATTGGCAGTCTATGCTTCTTCATGGTGTTTTGTGAATGGTTACAACACTTAAATGAATTACTTGGAGAAGAAACTCTTCTCGTAGTAAGATATGATGCTTTGTGCTATTTTCTTAAAAGGTTACCACTCATGAATGTAGTACTCTGGTTAGAAACACTTCTTATTGTAAGATATGATGCTTTGTGGTGTTTTCTTTAATGGTTACCACACATAAATGAAGTATTCAGATTAGAAACACTTCCTGTAGTAGGATGAGCTGCTTTGTGATGTTTTATTTAATGGTTACCACCCATAAATTAAGTACTCGAACATGAAACTCTTAGAGTGGTACTCTATGCTTCTTCGTTGTGTTTTAGTGAATGGTTACAACACTTAAATGAAGTACTCGGAGAAGAAACTCTTCTTGTAGTGAGATATGGTGTTTTGTGGAGTTTTCTTGAAAGGTTACGACTCATAAATTAAGAACAATGATCAGAAACACTTCACGTAGTAGGATATGATGCTTTGTGGTGTTTTCTTATATGGTTATAACCCATATATGAAGTATTCTGATCTGAAACACTTCTCGTAGTAGGATATGATGCTTTTGTGGTGTTTTCTTTAATGTTTACCACCCAAAAATGAAGTACTCTGATCAGAATCACTCATAAACTAAGTAATCGGACATGAAGCACTTAGAGTGACACTCTATGCTTCTTCCTGGTGTTTTCTTTAATTCTTACCACCCATAAATTAAGTACTCTGAACAGAATCACTCATAAACTAAGTGCTCGGATATGATGCACTTAGAGTGGCACTCTATGCTTCTTCCTGGTGTTTTTGTGAATGGTTACGACACTTAAATTAATTACGCGGAGAAGAAACTCTTCTCGTAGTAAGATATGATGCTTTGTGGAGTTTTCTTGAAAGGTTACTAATCATAAACGAAGTACTTAGATTAGAAACACTTCCGGCAGTAGGATGAGATGCTTTGTGATGTTTTATTTAATGGTTGCCACCCATAAATTTTGTACTCTTATCAGATTCACTCATAAATTAAGTACTCGAACATGAAACACTTAGAGTGGTACTCTATGCTTCTTCGTTGGGTTTTAGTGAATGGTTACAACAATTAAATGAAGTACTCGGAGAAGAAACTCTTCTCCTAGTAAGATATGGTGTTTTGTGGAGTTTTCTTGAAAGGTTACGACTCATAAATGATGTACTCTGATCACAAAACACTTCTCTTTGTTGGATATGATGCTTTGTTGTGTTTTCTGA
The DNA here is from genome assembly GCA_964058865.1 of Eleocharis quinqueflora. Classification (NCBI taxonomy): domain Eukaryota; kingdom Viridiplantae; phylum Streptophyta; class Magnoliopsida; order Poales; family Cyperaceae; genus Eleocharis; species Eleocharis quinqueflora. Next base: position 174,030 of record CAXKVX010001068.1, read on the forward strand.
AATGGTTACTACCCATATATGAAGTACTCAGATCATAATCAATCGTAAATTAAGTATTCAAACATGAAGCACTGAGAATGGTAATCAATGATTCTTCATGGTGTTTTATTGATTGTTTACAACACATAAATGAAGTACTCGGAGAAGAAACTCTTGTCGTAGTAAGATTTGATGCTTTGTGTTGTTTTCTTGATATGTTACCACTCATAAATGAAGTATTCGGATCTGAATCATTTCAGGTAGCAGAATAAGACGATTTGTTGTGATAAATTTAATGATTATCACCCACAAATGAAGTACTCTGATCAGAATCACTCATAAACTAAGTTCTCAGATATGAAGCACTAAGATTGGCACTCTATGCTTCTTAATGGTGCTTTGTGAATGGTTACAACACTTAAGTGAATTACTCGGAGAAGAAACTCTTCTCGTAGTAAGATTTGGTGTTTTGTGGAGTTTTCTTGAAAGGTCACGACTCATAAATAATGTACTCTGATCACAAAACGCTTCTCTTAGTTGGATATGATACTTTGTTGTGTTTTCTGAAATGGTTACTACCCATATATGAAGTACTCAGATCAGAGTCACTCGTAAATTAAGTACTCAAACGTGAAGTACTGAAAGTGGTAATCAATGCTTCTTCATGGTGTTTTCTTGATTGTTTACAACACATAAATGAAGTACTCGGAGAAGAAACTCTTGTCGTAGTAGGATATGATGCTTTGTGGTGGTTTCTTTAATGGTTAACACCCATAAATTAAGTACTCTAATCATAATCATAATTACTCATAAACTAAGTACTCGGATATGATGCACTTTGAGTGGCACTCTATGCTTCTTCCTGGTGTTTTTGTGAATGGTTACAACACTTAAATGAATTACTCCGAGTAGAAACTCTTCTCGTAGTAAGATATGATGCTTTGTGGAGTCTTCTTGAAAGGTTACTAATCATAAATGAAGGACTTAGATTAGAAACACTTCCTGTAGTAGGATGAGAAGCTTTGTGATGTTTTATTTAATGGTTGCCACCCATAAATTATGTACTCTTATCAGAATAACTCATAAATTATGTACTCGGACATGAAACACTTAGAGTGGTACTATATGCTTCTTCGTTGTGTTTTAGTGAATGGTTACAACACTTAAATGAAGTACTCTGAGTAGAAACTCTTCTCCTAGTAAGATATGGTGGTTTGTGGAGTTTCTTGAAAGGTTACGACTCATGAATGATGTACTCTGATCACAAAACACTTCTCTTTGTTGGATATGATGCTTTGTTGTGTTTTCTGAAATGGTTACTACCCATATATGAAGTACTCAGATGAGAGTCACTCGTAAATTAAGTACTCAAACATGAAGTACTGAGAGTGGTAATCAATGCTTCTTCATGGTGTTTTATTGATTGTTTACAACACATAAATGAAGTACTCGGAGAAGAAACTCTTGTCGTAGTAAGATTTGATGCTTTGTGTTGTTTTCTTGATATGTTACCACTCATAAATGAAGTATTCGGATCTGAATCATTTCAGGTAGCAGAATAAGACGATTTGTGGTGATAAATTTAATGATTATCACCCACAAATGAAGTACTCTGATCAGAATCACTCATAAACTAAGTTCTCGGATATGAAGCACTAAGATTGGCACTCTATGCTTCTTAATGGTGCTTTGTGAATGGTTACAACACTTAAGTGAATTACTCGGAGAAGAAACTCTTCTCGTAGTAAGATTTGGTGTTTTGTGGAGTTTTCTTGAAAGGTCACGACTCATAAATAATGTACTCTGATCACAAAACGCTTCTCTTAGTTGGATATGATACTTTGTTGTGTTTTCTGAAATGGTTACTACCCATATATGAAGTACTCAGATCAGAGTCACTCGTAAATTAAGTACTCAAACGTGAAGTACTGAAAGTGGTAATCAATGCTTCTTCATGGTGTTTTCTTGATTGTTTACAACACATAAATGAAGTACTCGGAGAAGAAACTCTTGTCGTAGTAGGATATGATGCTTTGTGGTGGTTTCTTTAATGGTTAACACCCATAAATTAAGTACTCTAATCATAATCATAATTACTCATAAACTAAGTACTCGGATATGATGCACTTTGAGTCTATGCTTCTTCCTGGTGTTTTTGTGAATGGTTACAACACTTAAATGAATTACTCCGAGTAGAAACTCTTCTCGTAGTAAGATATGATGCTTTGTGGAGTCTTCTTGAAAGGTTACTAATCATAAATGAAGGACTTAGATTAGAAACACTTCCTGTAGTAGGATGAGAAGCTTTGTGATGTTTTATTTAATGGTTGCCACCCATAAATTATGTACTCTTATCAGAATAACTCATAAATTATGTACTCGGACATGAAACACTTAGAGTGGTACTATATGCTTCTTCGTTGTGTTTTAGTGAATGGTTACAACACTTAAATGAAGTACTCTGAGTAGAAACTCTTCTCCTAGTAAGATATGGTGGTTTGTGGAGTTTCTTGAAAGGTTACGACTCATGAATGATGTACTCTGATCACAAAACACTTCTCTTTGTTGGATATGATGCTTTGTTGTGTTTTCTGAAATGGTTACTACCCATATATGAAGTACTTAGATGAGAGTCACTCGTAAATTAAGTACTCAAACATGAAGTACTGAGAGTGGTAATCAATGCTTCTTCATGGTGTTTTATTGATTGTTTACAACACATAAATGAAGTACTCGGAGAAGAAACTCTTGTCGTAGTAAGATATGATGCTTTGTGTTGTTTTCTTGATATGTTACCACTCATAAATGAAATATTCGGATCTGAATCATTTCAGGTAGCAGAATAAGATGATTTGTGGTGATAAATTTAATGATTATCACCCATAAATTAAGTACTCTGATCAGAATCACTCATAAACTAAGTACTCGGACATGAAGCACTTAGATTGGCACTCTATGCTTCTTCATGGTGTTTTGTGAATGGTTATAACACTTAAATGAATTACTCGGAGAAGAAACTCTTCTCGTAGTAAGATATGATGCTTTGTGCTATTTTCTTAAAAGGTTACCACTCATGAATGTAGTACTCTGGTTAGATTCACTTCTTATTGTAAGATATGATGCTTTGTGGTGTTTTCTTTAATGGTTACCACACATAAATGAAGTATTCAGATTAGAAACACTTCCTGTAGTAGGATGAGCTGCTTTGTGATGTTTTATTTAATGGTTACCACCCATAAATTAAGTACTCGAACATGAAACTCTTAGAGTGGTACTCTATGCTTCTTCGTTGTGTTTTAGTGAATGGTTACAACACTTAAATGAAGTACTCGGAGAAGAAACTCTTCTTGTAGTGAGATATGGTGTTTTGTGGAGTTTTCTTGAAAGGTTACGACTCATAAATTAAGAACAATGATCAGAAACACTTCACGTAGTAGGATATGATGCTTTGTGGTGTTTTCTTATATGGTTATAACCCATATATGAAGTATTCTGATCTGAAACACTTCTCGTAGTAGGATATGATGCTTTTGTGGTGTTTTCTTTAATGTTTACCACCCAAAAATGAAGTACTCTGATCAGAATCACTCATAAACTAAGTAATCGGACATGAAGCACTTAGAGTGACACTCTATGCTTCTTCCTGGTGTTTTCTTTAATTCTTACCACCCATAAATTAAGTACTCTGAACAGAATCACTCATAAACTAAGTGCTCGGATATGATGCACTTAGAGTGGCACTCTATGCTTCTTCCTGGTGTTTTTGTGAATGGTTACGACACTTAAATTAATTACGCGGAGAAGAAACTCTTCTCGTAGTAAGATATGATGCTTTGTGGAGTTTTCTTGAAAGGTTACTAATCATAAACGAAGTACTTAGATTAGAAACACTTCCGGCAGTAGGATGAGATGCTTTGTGATGTTTTATTTAATGGTTGCCACCCATAAATTTTGTACTCTTATCAGATTCACTCATAAATTAAGTACTCGAACATGAAACACTTAGAGTGGTACTCTATGCTTCTTCGTTGGGTTTTAGTGAATGGTTACAACAATTAAATGAAGTACTCGGAGAAGAAACTCTTCTCCTAGTAAGATATGGTGTTTTGTGGAGTTTTCTTGAAAGGTTACGACTCATAAATGATGTACTCTGATCACAAAACACTTCTCTTTGTTGGATATGATGCTTTGTTGTGTTTTCTGAAATGGTTACTACCCATATATGAAGTACTCAGATCATAATCAATCGTAAATTAAGTATTCAAACATGAAGCACTGAGAGTGGTAATCAATGATTCTTCATGGTGTTTTATTGATTGTTTACAACACATAAATGAAGTACTCGGAGAAGAAACTCTTGTCGTAGTAAGATTTGATGCTTTGTGTTGTTTTCTTGATATGTTACCACTCATAAATGAAGTATTCGGATCTGAATCATTTCAGGTAGCAGAATAAGACGATTTGTGGTGATAAATTTAATGATTATCACCCACAAATGAAGTACTCTGATCAGAATCACTCATAAACTAAGTTCTCGGATATGAAGCACTAAGATTGGCACTCTATGCTTCTTAATGGTGCTTTGTGAATGGTTACAACACTTAAGTGAATTACTCGGAGAAGAAACTCTTCTCGTAGTAAGATTTGGTGTTTTGTGGAGTTTTCTTGAAAGGTCACGACTCATAAATAATGTACTCTGATCACAAAACGCTTCTCTTAGTTGGATATGATACTTTGTTGTGTTTTCTGAAATGGTTACTACCCATATATGAAGTACTCAGATCAGAGTCACTCGTAAATTAAGTACTCAAACGTGAAGTACTGAAAGTGGTAATCAATGCTTCTTCATGGTGTTTTCTTGATTGTTTACAACACATAAATGAAGTACTCGGAGAAGAAACTCTTGTCGTAGTAGGATATGATGCTTTGTGGTGGTTTCTTTAATGGTTAACACCCATAAATTAAGTACTCTAATCATAATCATAATTACTCATAAACTAAGTACTCGGATATGATGCACTTTGAGTGGCACTCTATGCTTCTTCCTGGTGTTTTTGTGAATGGTTACAACACTTAAATGAATTACTCCGAGTAGAAACTCTTCTCGTAGTAAGATATGATGCTTTGTGGAGTCTTCTTGAAAGGTTACTAATCATAAATGAAGGACTTAGATTAGAAACACTTCCTGTAGTAGGATGAGAAGCTTTGTGATGTTTTATTTAATGGTTGCCACCCATAAATTATGTACTCTTATCAGAATAACTCATAAATTATGTACTCGGACATGAAACACTTAGAGTGGTACTATATGCTTCTTCGTTGTGTTTTAGTGAATGGTTACAACACTTAAATGAAGTACTCTGAGTAGAAACTCTTCTCCTAGTAAGATATGGTGGTTTGTGGAGTTTCTTGAAAGGTTACGACTCATGAATGATGTACTCTGATCACAAAACACTTCTCTTTGTTGGATATGATGCTTTGTTGTGTTTTCTGAAATGGTTACTACCCATATATGAAGTACTCAGATGAGAGTCACTCGTAAATTAAGTACTCAAACATGAAGTACTGAGAGTGGTAATCAATGCTTCTTCATGGTGTTTTATTGATTGTTTACAACACATAAATGAAGTACTCGGAGAAGAAACTCTTGTCGTAGTAAGATATGACGCTTTGTGTTGTTTTCTTGATATGTTACCACTCATAAATGAAATATTCGGATCTGAATCATTTCAGGTAGCAGAATAAGATGATTTGTGGTGATAAATTTAATGATTATCACCCATAAATTAAGTACTCTGATCAGAATCACTCATAAACAAAGTACTCGGACATGAAGCACTTAGATTGGCACTCTATGCTTCTTCATGGTGTTTTGTGAATGGTTACAACACTTAAATGAATTACTCGGAGAAGAAACTCTTCTCGTAGTAAGATATGATGCTTGGTGCTATTTTCTTAAAAGGTTACCACTCATGAATGTAGTACTCTGGTTAGATTCACTTCTTATTGTAAGATATGATGCTTTGTGGTGTTTTCTTTAATGGTTACCACACATAAATGAAGTATTCAGATTAGAAACACTTCCTGTAGTAGGATGAGCTGCTTTGTGATGTTTTATTTAATGGTTACCACCCATAAATTAAGTACTCGAACATGAAACTCTTAGAGTGGTACTCTATGCTTCTTCGTTGTGTTTTAGTGAATGGTTACAACACTTAAATGAAGTACTCGGAGAAGAAACTCTTCTTGTAGTGAGATATGGTGTTTTGTGGAGTTTTCTTGAAAGGTTACGACTCATAAATTAAGAACAATGATCAGAAACACTTCACGTAGTAGGATATGATGCTTTGTGGTGTTTTCTTATATGGTTATAACCCATATATGAAGTATTCTGATCTGAAACACTTCTCGTAGTAGGATATGATGCTTTTGTGGTGTTTTCTTTAATGTTTACCACCCAAAAATGAAGTACTCTGATCAGAATCACTCATAAACTAAGTAATCGGACATGAAGCACTTAGAGTGACACTCTATGCTTCTTCCTGGTGTTTTCTTTAATTCTTACCACCCATAAATTAAGTACTCTGAACAGAATCACTCATAAACTAAGTGCTCGGATATGATGCACTTAGAGTGGCACTCTATGCTTCTTCCTGGTGTTTTTGTGAATGGTTACGACACTTAAATTAATTACGCGGAGAAGAAACTCTTCTCGTAGTAAGATATGATGCTTTGTGGAGTTTTCTTGAAAGGTTACTAATCATAAACGAAGTACTTAGATTAGAAACACTTCCGGCAGTAGGATGAGATGCTTTGTGATGTTTTATTTAATGGTTGCCACCCATAAATTTTGTACTCTTATCAGATTCACTCATAAATTAAGTACTCGAACATGAAACACTTAGAGTGGTACTCTATGCTTCTTCGTTGGGTTTTAGTGAATGGTTACAACAATTAAATGAAGTACTCGGAAAAGAAACTCTTCTCCTAGTAAGATATGGTGTTTTGTGGAGTTTTCTTGAAAGGTTACGACTCATAAATGATGTACTCTGATCACAAAACACTTCTCTTTGTTGGATATGATGCTTTGTTGTGTTTTCTGAAATGGTTACTACCCATATATGAAGTACTCAGATCATAATCAATCGTAAATTAAGTATTCAAACATGAAGCACTGAGAGTGGTAATCAATGATTCTTCATGGTGTTTTACTGATTGTTTACAACACATAAATGAAGTACTCGGAGAAGAAACTCTTGTCGTAGTAAGATTTGATGCTTTGTGTTGTTTTCTTGATATGTTACCACTCATAAATGAAGTATTCGGATCTGAATCATTTCAGGTAGCAGGATAAGACGATTTGTGGTGATAAATTTAATGATTTTCACCCACAAATGAAGTACTCTGATCAGAATCACTCATAAACTAAGTTCTCGGATATGAAGCACTAAGATTGGCACTCTATGCTTCTTAATGGTGCTTTGTGAATGGTTACAACACTTAAGTGAATTACTCGGAGAAGAAACTCTTCTCGTAGTAAGATTTGGTGTTTTGTGGAGTTTTCTTGAAAGGTCACGACTCATAAATAATGTACTCTGATCACAAAACGCTTCTCTTAGTTGGATATGATACTTTGTTGTGTTTTCTGAAATGGTTACTACCCATATATGAAGTACTCAGATCAGAGTCACTCGTAAATTAAGTACTCAAACGTGAAGTACTGAAAGTGGTAATCAATGCTTCTACATGGTGTTTTCTTGATTGTTTACAACACATAAATGAAGTACTCGGAGAAGAAACTCTTGTCGTAGTAGGATATGATGCTTTGTGGTGGTTTCTTTAATGGTTAACACCCATAAATTAAGTACTCTAATCATAATCATAATTACTCATAAACTAAGTACTCGGATATGATGCACTTTGAGTGGCACTCTATGCTTCTTCCTGGTGTTTTTGTGAATGGTTACAACACTTAAATGAATTACTCCGAGTAGAAACTCTTCTCGTAGTAAGATATGATGCTTTGTGGAGTCTTCTTGAAAGGTTACTAATCATAAATGAAGGACTTAGATTAGAAACACTTCCTGTAGTAGGATGAGAAGCTTTGTGATGTTTTATTTAATGGTTGCCACCCATAAATTATGTACTCTTATCAGAATAACTCATAAATTATGTACTCGGACATGAAACACTTAGAGTGGTACTATATGCTTCTTCGTTGTGTTTTAGTGAATGGTTACAACACTTAAATGAAGTACTCTGAGTAGAAACTCTTCTCCTAGTAAGATATGGTGGTTTGTGGAGTTTCTTGAAAGGTTACGACTCATGAATGATGTACTCTGATCACAAAACACTTCTCTTTGTTGGATATGATGCTTTGTTGTGTTTTCTGAAATGGTTACTACCCATATATGAAGTACTCAGATGAGAGTCACTCGTAAATTAAGTACTCAAACATGAAGTACTGAGAGTGGTAATCAATGCTTCTTCATGGTGTTTTATTGATTGTTTACAACACATAAATGAAGTACTCGGAGAAGAAACTCTTGTCGTAGTAAGATATGATGCTTTGTGTTGTTTTCTTGATATGTTACCACTCATAAATGAAATATTCGGATCTGAATCATTTCAGGTAGCAGAATAAGACGATTTGTGGTGATAAATTTAATGATTATCACCCACAAATGAAGTACTCTGATCAGAATCACTCATAAACTAAGTTCTCGGATATGAAGCACTAAGATTGGCACTCTATGCTTCTTAATGGTGCTTTGTGAATGGTTACAACACTTAAGTGAATTACTCGGAGAAGAAACTCTTCTCGTAGTAAGATTTGGTGTTTTGTGGAGTTTTCTTGAAAGGTCACGACTCATAAATAATGTACTCTGATCACAAAACGCTTCTCTTAGTTGGATATGATACTTTGTTGTGTTTTCTGAAATGGTTACTACCCATATATGAAGTACTCAGATCAGAGTCACTCGTAAATTAAGTACTCAAACGTGAAGTACTGAAAGTGGTAATCAATGCTTCTTCATGGTGTTTTATTGATTGTTTACAACACATAAATGAAGTACTCGGAGAAGAAACTCTTGTCGTAGTAAGATATGATGCTTTGTGTTGTTTTCTTGATATGTTACCACTCAAAAATGAAGTATTCGGATCTGAATCATTTCAGATAGCAGAATAAGATGATTTGTGGTTATAAATTTAATGATTACCACCCATAAATGAAGTACTCTGATCAGAATCACTCATAAACTAAGTACTCGGACATGAAGCACTTAGATTGGCACTCTATGCTTCTTCATGGTGTTTTGTGAATGGTTACAACACTTAAATGAATTACTCGGAGAAGAAACTCTTCTCGTAGTAAGATATGATGCTTTGTGCTATTTTCTTAAAAGGTTACCACTCATGAATGTAGTACTCTGGTTAGAAACACTTCTTATTGTAAGATATGATGATTTGTGGTGTTTTCTTTAATGGTTACCACACATAAATGAAGTATTCAGATTAGAAACACTTCCTGTAGTAGGATGAGCTGCTTTGTGATGTTTTATTTAATGGTTACCACCCATAAATTAAGTACTCGAACATGAAACTCTTAGAGTGGTACTCTATGCTTCTTCGTTGTGTTTTAGTGAATGGTTACAACACTTAAATGAAGTACTCGGAGAAGAAACTCTTCTTGTAGTGAGATATGGTGTTTTGTGGAGTTTTCTTGAAAGGTTACGACACATAAATTAAGAACAATGATCAGAAACACTTCACGTAGTAGGATATGATGCTTTGTGGTGTTTTCTTATATGGTTATTACCCATATATGAAGTATTCTGATCTGAAACACTTCTCGTAGTAGGATATGATGCTTTTGTGGTGTTTTCTTTAATGTTTACCACCCAAAAATGAAGTACTCTGATCAGAATCACTCATAAACTAAGAAATCGGACATGAAGCACTTAGAGTGACACTCTATGCTTCTTCCTGGTGTTTTCTTTAATTCTTACCACCCATAAATTAAGTACTCTGAACAGAATCACTCATAAACTAAGTGCTCGGATATGATGCACTTAGAGTGGCACTCTATGCTTCTTCCTGGTGTTTTTGTGAATGGTTACGACACTTAAATTAATTACGCGGAGAAGAAACTCTTCTCGTAGTAAGATATGATGCTTTGTGGAGTTTTCTTGAAAGGTTACTAATCATAAACGAAGTACTTAGATTAGAAACACTTCCGGCAGTAGGATGAGATGCTTTGTGATGTTTTATTTAATGGTTGCCACCCATAAATTTTGTACTCTTATCAGATTCACTCATAAATTAAGTACTCGAACATGAAACACTTGGAGTGGTACTCTATGCTTCTTCGTTGGGTTTTAGTGAATGGTTACAACAATTAAATGAAGTACTCGGAGAAGAAACTCTTCTCCTAGTAAGATATGGTGTTTTGTGGAGTTTTCTTGAAAGGTTACGACTCATAAATGATGTACTCTGATCACAAAACACTTCTCTTTGTTGGATATGATGCTTTGTTGTGTTTTCTGAAATGGTTACTACCCATATATGAAGTACTCAGATCATAATCAATCGTAAATTAAGTATTCAAACATGAAGCACTGAGAGTGGTAATCAATGATTCTTCATGGTGTTTTATTGATTGTTTACAACACATAAATGAAGTACTCGGAGAAGAAACTCTTGTCGTAGTAAGATTTGATGCTTTGTGTTGTTTTCTTGATATGTTACCACTCATAAATGAAGTATTCGGATCTGAATCATTTCAGGTAGCAGAATAAGACGATTTGTGGTGATAAATTTAATGATTATCACCCACAAATGAAGTACTCTGATCAGAATCACTCATAAACTAAGTTCTCGGATATGAAGCACTAAGATTGGCACTCTATGCTTCTTAATGGTGCTTTGTGAATGGTTACAACACTTAAGTGAATTACTCGGAGAAGAAACTCTTCTCGTAGTAAGATTTGGTGTTTTGTGGAGTTTTCTTGAAAGGTCACGACTCATAAATAATGTACTCTGATCACAAAACGCTTCTCTTAGTTGGATATGATACTTTGTTGTGTTTTCTGAAATGGTTACTACCTATATATGAAGTACTCAGATCAGAGTCACTCGTAAATTAAGTACTCAAACGTGAAGTACTGAAAGTGGTAATCAATGCTTCTTCATGGTGTTTTCTTGATTGTTTACAACACATAAATGAAGTACTCGGAGAAGAAACTCTTGTCGTAGTAGGATATGATGCTTTGTGGTGGTTTCTTTAATGGTTAACACCCATAAATTAAGTACTCTAATCATAATCATAATTACTCATAAACTAAGTACTCGGATATGATGCACTTTGAGTGGCACTCTATGCTTCTTCCTGGTGTTTTTGTGAATGGTTACAACACTTAAATGAATTACTCCGAGTAGAAACTCTTCTCGTAGTAAGATATGATGCTTTGTGGAGTCTTCTTGAAAGGTTACTAATCATAAATGAAGGACTTAGATTAGAAACACTTCCTGTAGTAGGATGAGAAGCTTTGTGATGTTTTATTTAATGGTTGCCACCCATAAATTATGTACTCTTATCAGAATAACTCATAAATTATGTACTCGGACATGAAACACTTAGAGTGGTACTATATGCTTCTTCGTTGTGTTTTAGTGAATGGTTACAACACTTAAATGAAGTACTCTGAGTAGAAACTCTTCTCCTAGTAAGATATGGTGGTTTGTGGAGTTTCTTGAAAGGTTACGACTCATGAATGATGTACTCTGATCACAAAACACTTCTCTTTGTTGGATATGATGCTTTGTTGTGTTTTCTGAAATGGTTACTACCCATATATGAAGTACTCAGATGAGAGTCACTCGTAAATTAAGTACTCAAACATGAAGTACTGAGAGTGGTAATCAATGCTTCTTCATGGTGTTTTATTGATTGTTTACAACACATAAATGAAGTACTCGGAGAAGAAACTCTTGTCGTAGTAAGATATGATGCTTTGTGTTGTTTTCTTGATATGTTACCACTCAAAAATGAAGTATTCGGATCTGAATCATTTCAGATAGCAGAATAAGATGATTTGTGGTTATAAATTTAATGATTACCACCCATAAATGAAGTACTCTGATCAGAATCACTCATAAACTAAGTACTCGGACATGAAGCACTTAGATTGGCACTCTATGCTTCTTCATGGTGTTTTGTTAATGGTTACAACACTTAAATGAATTACTCGGAGAAGAAACTATTCTCGTAGTAAGATATGATGCTTTGTGCTATTTTCTTAAAAGGTTACCACTCATGAATGTAGTACTCTGGTCAGAAACACTTCTTATTGTAAGATATGATGCTTTGTGGTGTTTTCTTTAATGGTTACCATTCATAAATGAAGTATTCAGATTAGAAACACTTCTTGTAGTAGGATGAGCTTCTTTGTGATGTTTTATTTAATGGTTACCACCCATAAATTAAGTACTCGAACATGAAGCTCTTAGAGTGGTACTCTATTCTTCTTCGTTGTGTTTTAGTGAATGGTTACCAGTAAGTGGGTAGCCAATCTGATCTCCCCTACTCTCTCTTTACCTGCTACTGACACTTAAATGAAGTACTCGGAGAAGAAAATCTTCTTGTAGTAAGATATGGTGTTTTGTGGAGTTTTCTTGAAAAGTTACGACTCATAAATGAAGAACTATGATCAGAAACACTTCACGTAGTAGGATATGATGCTTTGTGGTGTTTTCTTATATGGTTACAGCCCATATATGAAGTATTCTGATCTGAAAGACTTCACGTAGTAGGATATGATGCTTTGTGGTGTTTTCTTTAATGTTTACCACCCATAAATGAAGTACTCTGATCAGAATCACTCATAAACTAAGTAATCGGACATGAAGCACTTAGAGTGGCACTCTATGCTTCTTCCTGGTGTTTTTTTAATGCTTACCACCCATAAATTAAGTACTATGAACATAATCACTCATAAACTAAGTGCTCGGAAATGATGCACTTAGAGTGGTACTCTATGCTTCTTCGTTGGGTTTTAGTGAATGGTTACAACACTTAAATGAAGTACTCGGAGAAGAAATTCTTCTCCTAGTAAGATATGGTGCTTTGTGGAGTTTTCTTGAAAGGTTACGACTCATAAATGATGTACTCCGATCACAAAAGACTTCTCTTTGTTGGATATGATGCTTTGTTGTGTTTTCTGAAATGGTTACTACCCATATATGAAGTACTCAGATCAGAATCAATCGTAAATTAAGTATTCAAACATGAAGCACTGAGAGTGGTAATCAATGATTCTTCATGGTGTTTTAGTGAATGGTTACAACACTTAAATGAAGTACTCGGAGAAGAAACTCTTCTCCTAGTAAGATATGATGCTTTGTGGAGTTTTCTTGAAAGGTTACGACTCACAAATGATGTACTCTGATCACAAAACACTTCTCTTTGTTGGATATGATGCTTTGTTGTGTTTTCTGAAATGGTTACTACCCATTTATGAAGTACTCAGATAAGAATCAATCGTAAATTAAGTATTCAAACATGAAGCACTGAGAGTGGTAATCAATGATTCTTCATGGTGTTTTATTGATTGTTTACAACACATAAATAAAGAACTCGGAGAAGAAACTCTTGTCGTAGTAAGATTTGATGCTTTGTGTTATTTTCTTGATATGTTACCAGTCATAAATGAAGTATTCGGATCTGAATCATTTCAGGTAGCAGAATAAGATGATTTGTGGTGATAAATTTAATGATTATCACCCACAAATGAAGTACTCTGATCAGAATCCTTCATAAACTAAGTACTCGGATCTGATGCACTTAGAGTGGCACTCTATGCTTCTTCCTGGTGTTTTTGTAAATGGTTACAACACTTAAATGAATTACTCGGAGAAGAAACTCTTCTCGTAGTAAGATTTGGTGTTTTGTGGAGTTTTCTTGAAAAGTTACGACTCATAAATGAAGAACTATGATCGGAAACACTTCACGTAGTAGGATATGATGCTTTGTGGTGTTTTCTTTAATGCTTACCACCCATAAATTAAGTACTCTGAACAGAATCACTCATAAACTAAGTGCTCGGATATGACGCTCTTAGAGTGGCACACTATGCTTCTTCCTGGTGTTTTTGTGAATGGTTAAAACATTTAAATGAATTACTCCGAGTAAAAACTCTTCTCGTAGTAAGATATGATGCTTTGTGGAGTTTTCTTGAAATATTACTAATCATAAATGAAGTACTGAGATTAGAAACACTTCCTGTAGTAGGATGAGAAGCTTTGTGATGTTTGATTTAATGGTTGCCACCCATAAATTATGTACTCTTATCAGAAGTACTCGAACATGAAACACTTAGAGTGGTACTCTATGCTTCTTCGTTGTGTTTTAGTGAATGGTTACAACACTTAAATGAAGTACTCTGAGAAAAACTCTTCTCCTAGTAAGATATGGTGCTTTTTGGAGTTTCTTGAAAGGTTACGACTCACAAATGTTGTACTCTGATGACAAAACACTTCTCTTTGTTGGATATGATGCTTTGTTGTGTTTTCTGAAATTGTTACTACCCATATATGAAGTACTCAGATGATAGTCACTCGTAAATTAAGTACTCAAACAAGAAGTACTGAGAGTGGTAATCAATGCTTCTTCATGGTGTTTTATTGATTGTTTACAACACATAAATGAACCACTCAAAAATGAAGTATTCGGATCTGAATCATTTCATGTAGCAGAATAAGATGATTTGTGGTTATAAATTTAATGATTACCACCCATAAATGAAGTACTCTGATCAGAATCACTCATAAACAAAATACTCGGACATGAAGCACTTAGATTGGCACTCTATGCTTCTTCATGGTGTTTTGTTAATGGTTACAACACTTAAATGAATTACTCGGAGAAGAAACTCTTCTCGTAGTAAGATATGATGCTTTGTGCTATTTTCTTAAAAGGTTACCACTCATGAATGTAGTACTCTGGTCAGAAACACTTCTTATTGTAAGATATGACGCTTTGTGGTGTTTTCTTTAATGGTTACCAGACATAAATGAAGTATTCAGATTAGAAACACTTCTTGTAGTAGGATGAGCTGCTTTGTGATGTTTTATTTAATGGTTACCACCCATAAATTAAGTACTCGAACATTAAGCTCTTAGAGTGGTACTCTATTCTTCTTCGTTGTGTTTTAGTGAATGTTTACCAGTAAGTGGGTAGCCCATCTGATCTCCCCTACTCTCTCTTTACCTGCTACTGACACTTAAATGAAGTACTCGGAGAAGAAACTCTTCTTGTAGTAAGATATGGTGTTTTGTGGAGTTTTCTTGAAAAGTTACGACTCATAAATGAAGAACTATGATCAGAAACACTTCACGTAGTAGGATATGATGCTTTGTGGTGTTTTCTTATATGGTTACAACCCATATATGAAGTATTCTGATCTGAAACACTTCACGTAGTAGGATATGATGCTTTGTGGTGTTTTCTTTAATGTTTACCACCCATAAATGAAGTACTCTGATCAGAATCACTCATAAACTAAGTAATCGGACATGAAGCACTTAGAGGGGCACTCTATGCTTCTTCCTGGTGTTTTTTTTAATGCTTACCACCCATAAATTAAGTACTATGAACAGAATCACTCATAAACTAAGTGCTCGGATATGATGCACTTAGAGTGGCACACTATGCTTCTTCCTGGTGTTTTTGTGAATGGTTACAACACTTAAATGAATTACTCCGAGTAGAAACTCTTCTCGTAGTAAGATATGATGCTTTGTGGAGTTTTCTTGAAAGGTTACTAATCATAAATGAAATACTTAGATTAGAAATATTTCATGTAGTTGGATGAGATGATTTGTGATGTTTTATTTAATGGTTGCACCCATAAATTATGTACTCTTATCAGAATCACTCATAAATTAAGTACTCGCACATGAAACACTTAGAGTGGTACTCTATGCTTCTTCGTTGGGTTTTAGTGAATGGTTACAACACTTAAATGAAGTACTCGGAGAAGAAACTCTTCTCCTAGTAATATATGGTGCTTTGTGGAGTTTCTTGAAAGGTTACGACTCATAAATGATGTACTCTGGTCACAAAACACTTCTCTTTGTTGGATATGATGCTTTGTTGTGTTTTCTGAAATGGTTACTACCCATATATGAAGTACTCAGATCAGAATCAATCGTAAATTAAGTATTCAAACATGAAGCACTGAGAGTGGTAATCAATGATTCTTCATGGTGTTTCATTGATTGTTTACAACACATAAATGAAGTACTCGGAGAAGAAACTCTTGTCGTAGTAAGATTTGATGCTTTGTGTTCTTTTGTTGATTTGTTACCACTCATAAATGAAGTATTCGGATCTGAATCATTTCAGGTAGCATAATAAGATGATTTGTGGTGATAAATTTAATGATTATCACCCACAAATGAAGTACTCTGATCAGAATCACTCATAAACTAAGTACTCGGATATGATACACTTAGAGTGGCATTCTAAGCTTCTTCCTGGTGTTTTTGTAAATGGTTACAACACTAAACACTTCACGTAGTAGGATATGATGCTTTTTGGTGTTTTCTTATATGGTTACAACCCATATATGAAGTATTCTGATCTGAAACACTTATCGTAGTAGGATATGATGCTTTGTGGTGTTTTCTTTATTGTTTACCATCCATAAATGAAGTACTCTGATCAGAATCACTCATAAACTAAGTAATCGGACATTAAGCACTTAGAGTGGCACTCTATGCTTCTTCCTGGTGTTTTCTTTAATGCTAACCACCCATAAATTAAGTACTCTGAACAGAATCACTCATAAACTAAGTACTCGGATATGATGCACTTAGAGTGGCACTCTATGCTTCTTCCTAGTGTTTTTGTGAATGGTTATGACACTTAAATTAATTACGCGGAGAAGAAACTCTTCTCGTAGTAAGATATGATGCTTTGTGGAGTTTTCTTAAAAGGTTACCACTCATGAATGTAGTACTCTGTTCAAAAACACTTCTTATAGTAAGATATGATGCTTTGTGGTGTTTTCTTTAATAGTTACCACACATAAATGAAGTTTTCTTGAAAGGTTACTAATCATAAATGAAGTACTTAGATTAGAAATACTTCCTGTATTAGGATGAGAAGCGTTGTGATGTTTTATTTAATGGTTGCCACCCATAAATTATGTACCCTTATCAGAATCACTCATAAATTAATTACTCGAACAAGAAACACTTAGAGTGGTACTCTATGCTTCTTCGTTGTATTTTAGTGGATGGTTACAACACATAAATGAAGTACTCTGAGTAGAAACTCTTCTCCTAGTAAGATATGGTGCTTTGTGGAGTTTCTTGAAAGGTTACGACTCATAAATGATGTACTCTGATCACAAAACACTTCTCTTTGTTGGATATGATGCTTTGTTGTGTTTTCTGAATGGTTACTACCCATATATGAAGTACTCATACGAGAGTCACTCGTAAATTAAGTACTCAAACATGAAGTACTGAGAGTGGTAATCAATGCTTCTTCATGGTGTTTTATTGATTGTTGACAACACATAAATGAAGTACTCGGAGAAGAAACTCTTGTCGTAGTAAGATATGATGCTTTGTGTTGTTTTCTTGATATGTTACCACTCAAATATGAAGTATTCGAATCTGAATCATTTCAGGTAGCAGAATAAGATAATTTGTGGTGATAAATGTAATGATTATTACCCACAAATGATGTACTCTGATCAGAATCACTCATAAACTAAGTACTCGGATAGGAAGCACTTAGATTGGCACTCTATGCTTCTTAATGGTGCTTTGTGAATGGTTACAACACTTAAATGAAATACTCGGAGAAGAAACTCTTCTCGTAGTAAGATTTGGTGTTTTGTGGAGTTTTCTTGAAAAGTTACGACTCATAAATGAAGAACTATGATCAGAAACACTTCACGTAGTAGGATATGATGCTCTGTGGTGTTTTCTTATATGGTTACAACCCATATATGAAGTATTCTGATCTGAAACACTTATCGTAGTAGGATATGATGCTTTGTGGTATTTTCTTTATTGTTTACCACCCATAAATGAAGTACACTGATCAGAATCACTCATATACTAAGTAATCGGACATGAAGCACTTAGAGTGGCACTCTATGCTTCTTCCTGGTGTTTTCTTTAATACTAACCACCCAAAAATTAAGTACTCTGAACAGAATCACTTATAAACTAAGTACTCGGATATGATGCACTTAGAGTGGCACTCTATGCTTCTTCCTGGTGTTTTTGTGAATGGTTACGACACAAATTAATTACGCGGAGAAGAAACTCTTCTCGTAGTAAGATATGATGCTTTGTGGAGTTTTCTTAAAAGGTTACCACTCATGAATGTAGTACTCTGTTCAAAAACACTTCTTATAGTAAGATATGATGCTTTGTGGTGTTTTCTTTAATAGTTACCACACATAAATGAAGTTTTCTTGAAAGGTTACTAATCATAAATGAAGTACTTAGATTAGAAACACTTCCTGTATTAGGATGAGAAGCGTTGTGATGTTTTATTTAATGGTTGCCACCCATAAATTATGTACCCATATCAGAATCACTCATAAATTAATTACTCGAACATGAAACACTTAGAGTGGTACTCTATGCTTCTTCGATGTATTTTAGTGAATGGTTACAACACATAAATGAAGTACTCTGAGTAGAAACTCTTCTCCTAGTAAGATATGGTGCTTTGTGGAGTTTCTTGAAAGGTTACGACTCATAAATGATGTACTCTGATCACAAAACACTTCTCTTTGTTGGATATGATGCTTTGTTGTGTTTTCTGAAATGGTTACTACCCATATATGAAGTCCTCAGATGAGAGTCACTCGTAAATTAAGTACTCAAACATGAAGTACTGAGAGTGGTAATCAATGCTTCTTCATGGTGTTTTATTGATTGTTGACAACACATAAATGAAGTACTCGGAGAAGAAACTCTTGTCGTAGTAAGATATGATGCTTTGTGTTGTTTTCTTGATATGTTACCACTCAAATATGAAGTATTCGGATCTGAATCATTTCAGGTAGCAGAATAAGATGATTTGTGGTGATAAATTTAATGATTATTACCCACAAATGAAGTACTCTGATCAGAATCACTCATAAAATAAGTACTCGGATATGAAGCACTTAGATTGGCACTCTATGCTTCTTAATGGTGCTTTGTGAATGGTAACAACACTTAAAAGAATTACTCGGAGAAGAAACTCTTCTCGTAGTAAGATTTGGTGTTTTGTGGAGTTTTCTTGAAAAGTTACGACTCATAAATGAAGCACTATGATTAGAAACACTTCACGTAGTAGGATATGATGCTTTGTGGTGTTTTCTTATATGGTTACAACCCATATATGAAGTATTCTGATCTGAAACACTTATCGTAGTAGGATATGATGCTTTGTGGTGTTTTCTTTATTGTTTACCACCCATAAATGAAGTACTCTGATCAGAATCACTCATAAACTAAGTAATCGGACATGAAGCACATAAAGTGGCACTCTATGCTTCTTCCTGGTGTTTTCTTTAATGCTAACCACCCATAAATTAAGTACTCTGAACAGAATCACTCATAAACTAAGTACTCGGATATGATGCACTTAGAGTGGCACTCTATGCTTCTTCCTGGTGTTTTTGTGAATGGTTACGACACTTAAATTAATTACGCGGAGAAGAAACTCTTCTCGTAGTAAGATATGATGCTTTGTGGAGTTTTCTTAAAAGGTTACCACTCATGAATGTAGTACTCTGTTCAAAAACACTTCTTATAGTAAGATATGATGCTTTGTGGTGTTTTCTTTAATAGTTACCACACATAAATGAAGTTTTCTTGAAAGGTTACTAATCATAAATGAAGTACTTAGATTAGAAACACTTCCTGTATTAGGATGAGAAGCGTTGTGATGTTTTATTTAATGGTTGCCACCCATAAATTATGTACCCTTATCAGAATCACTCATAAATTAATTACTCGAACATGAAACACTTAGAGTGGTACTCTATGCTTCTTCGTTGTATTTTAGTGAATGGTTACAACACATATGATGCTTTGTGGAGTTTTCTTAAAAGGTTACCACTCATGAATGTAGTAGTCTGGTCAGAAACACTTCCTATAGTAAAATATGATTCTTTGTGATGTTTTCTTTAATGGTTACCACACATAAATGTAGTATTCAGAATAGAAACACTTCCTGCAGTAGGATGAGCTGCTTTGTGATGTTTTATTTAATGGTTACCACCCATAAATTAAGTACTCTGATCAGAATAACACATAAATTAAGTACTCGGACATGAAGCTCTTAGAGTGGTACTCTATGCTTCTTCGTTGTATTTTAGTGAATTGTTACAACACTTAAATGAAATACTCGGATAAGAAACTCTTCTCGTAGTAAGATATGGTGCTTTGTGAAGATTTCTTGAAAGGTTACGACTCATAAATGAAGAACTATGATCAGAAACACTTCACGTAGTAGGATATGGTGCTTTGTGGTGTTTTCTTTAATGGTTACCACCCATAAATTAATTACTCTGATCATAATCACTCATAAACTAAGTACTCCGATATGATGCACTTAGAGTGGCACTCTATGCTTCTTCCTGGTGTTTTTGTAAATGGTTACAACACTTAAATGAATTACTCCGAGTAGAAACTCTTCTCGTAGTAAGATATGATGCTTTGTGTTGTTTTCTTTAATGGTTACCACACATAAATGAAGAATTCAGATTAGAAACACTTCCTGTAGTAGGATGAGCTGCTTTGGGATGTTTTATTTAATGGTTACCACCCATAAATTAAGTACTCGAACATGAAGCTCTTAGAGTGGTACTCTATTCTTCTTCATTGTGTTTTAGTGAATGGTTACAACACTTAAATGAAGTACTCGGAGAAGAAACTCTTCTCGTAGTAAGATATGGTGCTTTGTGAAGATTTCTTGAAAGGTTACGACTCATAAATGAAGAACTATGATCAGAAACACTTCACGTAGTAGGATATGGTGCTTTGTGGTGTTTTCTTTAATGGTTACCACCCATAAATTAATTACTCTGATCATAATCACTCATAAACTAAGTACTCGGATATGATGCACTTAGAGTGGCACTCTATGCTTCTTCCTGGTGTTTTTGTAAATGGTTACAACACTTAAATGAATTACTCCGAGTAGAAACTCTTCTCGTAGTAAGATATGATGCTTTGTGATGTTTTCTTTAATGGTTACCACACATAAATGAAGAATTCAGATTAGAAACACTTCCTGTAGTAGGATGAGCTACTTTGGGATGTTTTATTTAATGGTTACCACCCATAAATTAAGTACTCGAACATGAAGCTCTTAGAGTGGTACTCTATTCTTCTTCATTGTGTTTTAGTGAATGGTTACAACACTTAAATGAAGTACTCGGAGAAGAAACTCTTCTCGTAGTAAGATATGGTGTTTTGTGAAGATTTCTTGAAAGGTTACGACTCATAAATGAAGAACTATGATCAGAAACACTTCACGTAGTAGGAGATGGTGCTTTGTGGTGTTTTCTTTAATGGTTACCACCCATAAATTAATTACTCTGATCATAATCACTCATAAACTAAGTACTCCGATATGATGCACTTAGAGTGGCACTCTATGCTTCTTCCTGGTGTTTTTGTAAATGGTTACAACACTTAAATGAATTACTCTGAGTAGAAACTCTTCTCGTAGTAAGATATGATGCTTTGTGGTGTTTTCTTTAATGGTTACCACACATAAATGAAGAATTCAGATTAGAAACACTTCCTGTAGTAGGATGAGCTGCTTTGGGATGTTTTATTTAATGGTTACCACCCATAAATTAAGTACTCGAACATGAAGCTCTTAGAGTGGTACTCTATTCTTCTTCATTGTGTTTTAGTGAATGGTTACAACACTTAAATGAAGTACTCAGAGAAGAAACTCTTCTCGTTGTAAGAT
This sequence comes from Eleocharis quinqueflora, assembly GCA_964058865.1. NCBI lineage: Eukaryota > Viridiplantae > Streptophyta > Magnoliopsida > Poales > Cyperaceae > Eleocharis > Eleocharis quinqueflora. The sequence goes on from CAXKVX010001068.1 coordinate 196,015, forward strand.
ATGGTGTTTTGTGGAGTTTTTTTCAAAGGTTACGAATCATAAATGAAGAACTATGATCAGAAACACTTCACGTAGTAGGATATGATGCTTTGTTGTGTTTTCTTAAATGGTTACCACCCATAAATTCAGTACTCTCATCATAATCACTCATAAACTAAGTACTCAGATATGATGCACTTAGAGTGGCACTCTATGCTTCTTCCTGGTGTTTTTGTGCATGGTTACAACACTTAAATGAATTACTCCGAGTAGAAACTCTTCTCGTAGTAAGATATGATGCTTTGTGGATTTTATTGAAAGGCTACTACTCATAAATGAAGTACTCAAATTAGAAACACTTCCTGTAGTAGGATGAGATTCTTTGGGATGTTTTAATTAATGGTTGCCACCCATAAATTAAGTACTCTTATCAGAATCACTCATAAATTAAGTACTCGGACATGAAACACTTAGAGTGGTACTCTATGCTTCTTCGTTGTGTTTTAGTGAATGGTTACAACACTTAAATGAAGTACTCGGAGAAGAAACTCTTCTCCTAGTAAGATATGGTGCTTTGTGGAGTTTTCTTGAAAGGTTACGACTCATAAATGATGTACTCTCATCACAAAACACTTCTGTTTGTTGGATATGATGCTTTGTTGTGTTTTCTGAAATGGTTACTACCCATATATGAAGTACTCAGATCAGAATCAATCGTAAATTAAGTATTCAAACATGAAGCACTGAGAGTGGTAATCAATGCTACTTCATGGTGTTTTATTGATGGTTTACAACACATAAATGAAGTACTCGGAGAAGAAACTCTTGTCGTAGTAAGATATGATACTTTGTGTTGTTTTCTTGATATGTGACCAATCATAAATGAAGTATTCGGATATGAATCATTTCAGGTAGCAGAATAAAATGATTTGTGGTGATTAATTTAATGATTACCACCCATAAATGAATTACTCTGATCAGAATCACTCATAAACTAAGTACTCGGACATGAAGCACTTAGATTGGCACTCTATGCTTCTTCATTGGGTTAAATGAATTACTCGGAGAAGAAACTCTTCTCGTAGTAAGATATGATGCTTTGTGGAGTTTTCTTAAAATGTTACCACTCATGAATGTAGTACTCTGGTCAGAAACACTTCTTATATTAAGATATGATGTTTTGTGGTGTTTTCTTTAATGGTTACCACACGTATATGAAGTATTCAGATTAGAAACACTTCCTGTAGTAGGATGAGCTGCTTTGTGATGTTTTATTTAATGGTTACCACCAATAAATTAAGTACTCTGATCAGAATCACTCATAAATTAAGTACTCGGACATGAAGCTCTTAGAGTGGTACTCTATACTTCTTGATTGTGTTTTAGTGAATGGTTACAACACTTAAATGAAGTACTCGGAGAAGAAACTCTTCTCGTAGTATGATATGGTGCTTTGTGGAGTTTTCTTGAAAGGTTACGACTCATGAATGAGGAACTATGATCAGAAACACTTCACGTAGTAGGATATGATGCTTTGTGGTGTTTTCTTATATGGTTACTACTCATATATGAAGTACTCTGATCTGAAACACTTCTCGTAGTAGGATATGATGCTTTGTGGTGTTTTCTTTAATGGTTACCAACCATTAATGAAGTACTCTGATCAGAATCACTCATAAACTAAGTACTCTGACATGAAGCACTTAGAGTGTCACTCTATGCTTCTTCCTGGTGTTTTCTTTAATGATTACCACCGATAAATGAAGTACTCTGATGAGAATCACTTTTAAACTAAGTAATCGGACATGAAGCACTTAGAATGGCACTCTATGCTTCTTCATGGTGTTTTTGTGAATGATTACAACACTTAAATGAATTACTCGGAGAAGAAATTCTTCTTGTAGTTAGATATGATGCTTTCTGGAGTTTTCTTCAAGGGTTACCACTCATAAATGAAGTACTCTGGTCAGAAACACTTCTCATAGTAGGATATGATGCTTTGTTGTGTTTTCTTTCATGGTTACCATGCATAAATGAAGTAATCATAATAGAAACACTTCATGTAGTAGGATGAGATGCTTTGTGATGTTTTATTTAATGATTCCCACCCATAAATTAAGTACTCTGATCAGAATCACTTATAAATTATGTACTCACACATGAAGCACTTAGAGTGGTACTCTATGCTTCTTCATTGTGTTTTAGTGAATGGTTACAACACTGAAATGAAGTACTCGGAGAAGAAACTCTTCTCGTAGTAAGATATGGTGCTTTGTAGAGTTTTCTTGAAAGGTTACGATTCATAAATTATGTACTCTGATCACAAAACACTTCTCTTAGTTGGATATTATGCTTTGTTGTGTTTTCTGAAATGGTTACTACTCTTATATGAAGTACTGAGAATGGAAATCGATGCTTCTTCATGGTGTTTTATTGATTGTTTACAACACTTAAATAAGTACTCGGTGAGGAAACTCTTCTCGTAGTAAGATATGATGCTTTGTGTTGTTTTCTTGAAATGTTATCACTCATAAATGAAGTTGTCGGACATGAAGCACTTAGTGTGACACTCTATGCTTCTTCATGGTGTTTTTGTGAATGGTTACAACACTTAAATGAATTACTCCGAGTAGAAACTCTTCTCCTAGTAAGGTATGATCCTTTGTGGAGTTTTCTTGAAAGGTTACCACTCATAAATGAAGTACTCTAGTCAGAAACACTTCTCGTAATAGGATATGATGCTTTGTTGTGTTTTCTCAAATGGTTACCACCCATATATGAAGTACTCAGATCAGAATCACTCGCAAATTAAGTACTCGGAGAAGAAGCACTCAGAGTGGTAATCAATGCTTCTTCATGGTGTTTTACTGATTGTTTACAACACTTAAATAAAGTACTCGAAGAAGAAACTCTTCTCATAGTAAGATATGATGCTTTGTCATGTTTTCGTGAAATGTTACCACTCATAAATGAAGTAGTTGGATCTGAATCATTTCAGGTAGCATAATAAGTTGCTTTGTGGTGTTTAATTTAATGATTACCACCCATAAATGAAGTACTCTGATCAGATTCACTCATAAACTAAGTACTTGGATATGAAGCACTTAGATTGGCACTCTATGCTTCTTCATGGTGTTTTGTGAATGCTTACAACACTTAAATAAATTACTCTGAGAAGAAACTCCTCTCGTAGTAATATATGATGCTTTGTGGAGTTTTATTGAAAGGTTACCACTCAAAAATGAAGTACTATGATCTGAAACACTTCTCGTAGTATGATATGATGCATTGTGGTGTTTTCTTTAATGGTTACCACACATAAATGAAGTACTCAGATTAGAAACACTTCCCGTAGTAGGATGAGATGCTTTGTGGTGTTTCATTTAATGGTTACCACCCATAAATGAAGTACTCTGATCAGAATCACTCATAAACTAAGTACTCGGACATGAAACACTGAGAGTGGTAATCAATGCTTCTTTGTGGTGTTTTATTGATTGTTTACAACACTTAAATAAAGTACTCGGAGAAGAAACTCTTCTCGCAGTAAGATATGATGCTTTGTGGAGTTTTGTTGAAAAGTTACCACTCATAAATGAAGTAGTCGGATCTGAAACATTTTACGTAGCAAGATAAGATGCTTTGTGGTGTTTTATGTAATGATTACCACCCATAAATGAAGTACTCGGATCAGAATCACTCATAAACTTTGTATTCGGACATGAAGCAATTAGAGTGGCACTCTATACTTCTTCATTGTTTTTTTTGAATGGATACAACACTTAAATGAATTACTCGGAGAAGAAACTCTTCTCGTAGTAAGATATGATGCTTTGTGCAGTTTTCTTGAATGACTACCACTCGAAAATGAAGTACTCTGATTAAGAACACTTTTCGTAATAGGATATAATGATTTGTGGTGTTTTATTATATGGTTACTACCCTTATATGAAGTATTATGATCTGAAACACTTCACGTAGTATGATGTGATGCATTGTGGTGTTTTCTTTAATGGTTACCACCCATAAATGAAGTACTCAGATTAGAAACACTTCCCGTGGTAGAATGAGATGCTTTGTGATATTTTATTTATTGGTTGCCACCCAAAAATGAAATAATCTTATCATAATCACTCATAAACTAAATACTCGGACATGAAACACTGAGAGTGGTAATCAATGCTTCTTTGTGGTGTTTTATTGATTGTTTACAACACTTAAATAAAGTACTCGGAGAAGAAACTCTTCTCGTAGTAAGATATGATGCTTTGTGGAGTTTTCTTGAAAAGTTAAACTCATAAATGAAGTAATCGGATCTGAAACATTTCACGTAGTAGGATAAGATGCTTTGTGGTGTTTTATTTGATGAATACCACCCATAAATTAAGTACTCGAATCAGAATCACTCATAAACTATGTATTCGGACATGAAGCAATTAGAGTGGCACTCTATACTTCTTCATGGTGTTTTTTGAATGGTTACAACACTTAAATGAATTACTCGGAGAAGAAACTCTTCTCATAGTAAGATATGATGCTTTGTGCAGTTTTCTTGAATGGCTACCACTCGAAAATGAAGTACTCTGATTAGGAACACTTTTCGTAATAGGATATAATGATTTGTGGTGTTTTCTTATATGGTTACTACCCATATATGAAGTACTATGATCTGAAACACTTCTCGTAGTATGATATGATGCATTGTGGTGTTTTCTTTAATGGTTACCACCCATAAATGAAGTACTCAGATTAGAAACACTTCCCGTAGTAGAATGAGATGCTTTGTGATGTTTTATTTCATGGTTGCCACCCAAAAATGAAATACTCTTATCAGAATCACTCATAAACTAAGTACTCGGACATGAAACACTGAGAGTGGTAATCAATGCTTCTTTGTGGTGTTTTATTGATTGTTTACAACACTTAAATAAAGTACTCGGAGAAGAAACTCTTCTCGTAGTAAGATATGATGCTTTGTGGAGTTTTCTTGAAAAGTTAAACTCATAAATAAAGTAGTCGGATCTGAAACATTTCACGTAGCAGGATAAGATGCTTTGTGGTGTTTTATTTGATGAATACCACCCATAAATTAAGTACTCGAATCAGAATCACTCATAAACTATGTATTCGGACATGAAGCAATTAGAGTGGCACTCTATGGTTCTTAATGGTGTTTTTGTGAATGGTTACAACACTTAAATGAATTACTCGGAGAAGAAACTCTTCTCTTTGAAAGATATGATGTTTTCTTAGGTTTTCTTGAAAAGTTATCACTCATAAAAGAAGTATTATAGTCAGAAACATTTCTCATAGTTGGATATGATACTTTGTGGTGTTTTTCTTATATGGTTACGACCCATATATGAAGTACTCTGATAAGAAATACTTCTCATACTAGGATATGATTCTTTGTTGTGTTTTCTTTAATGGTTACCACCCATAAATGAAGTACTCTGATGAGAATCACTCATAAATTAAGTACTCGGACATGAAGCACTTATATTGGTACTGTATGCTTATTTGTTTTGTTTTAGTGAATGGTTACAACACTTAAATTAAGTACTCGGAGAAGAAACTCTTCTCGTAGTAAGATATGGTACTTTGTGGAGTTGTCATAAAAGGTTACGGCTCATAAATGAAGTACTCTAATCACAAAACACATAAATGAAGTATTCAGATTAGAAACACTTCCTGTAGTAGGATGAGATGCTTTGTGATGTTTTATTTAATGGTTACCACCCATAAATGAAGTACTCTGATCAGAATCACTCATAAACTAAGTATTCGGACATGAAGCAATTAGAGTGGCACTTTATGCTTCTTCATGGTGTTTTTGTGAATTGTTACAACTCTTAAATGAATTACTCGGAGAAGAAACTCTTCCCTTAGAAATATATGATGCTTTGTTGAGTTTTCTTGAAAAGTTATTACTCATAAAAGAAGAAACACTTCTGATAATAAGATATGATACTTTGTGGTATTTTCTTTAATTTTTACCAGCCATAAATATAGTAGGATGATATGTTTTTTGATGTTTTATTTCATGGCTACCACTCATAAATGAAGTACTCTGATCAGAATCACTGTTAAATTAAGCACACGGACATGAAACACTTAGAGTGGTACTCTATGCTTCTTCGTTGTATTTTAGTGAATGGTTACAATACTTAAATTAAGTACTCGGAGAAGAAACTCTTCTCGTAGTAGGATATGGTACTTTGTGGAGTTTTCTTGAAAGGTTACGACTCATAAATGTAGTACTCTAATCACAAAACACTTCTCTAAGTAGGATATGATGCTTTGTGGTGTTTTCTTAAATGGTTACTACACATATATGAAATACTCAGATCAGAATCACACGTAAATTAAGTACTCAGACATGAAGCACTGAGAGTAGTAATCAGTGCTTCTCTGTGGTGTTTTATTGATTGTTTACAACACTTAAATAAAGTACTCGAAAAAGAAACTTTTCTCGTCGTAAGATATGATGTTTTGTGGAGTTTTCTTGAAATGTTACCACTCATAAATGAAGTAGTCGGATCTGAAACATTTCACGTAGCAGGATAAGATGCTTTGTGGTGTTTTATTTAATGGATACCACCCATATATGAAGTACTCTGATCAGAATAACTCATAAACAAAGTACTCGAACATGAAGCACTTAGAGTGGCACTCTACGCTTCTTAATGGTATTTTTGTGAATAGTTAAAACACTTAAATGAATTACTCGGCGAACAAACTCTTCTTGTAGTAAGATATGATGTTTTGTGGAGTTTTATCGGAAGGTTACCACTCATGAATGAAGTAGTCGGATTTGAAATATTTCACGTAGCAGGATAAGATGATCTGTAGTGTTTTATTTAATGATTACCACTCATAAATTAAGTACTCTAATCAGAATCACTCAAAAACTTAGTACTCTGACATTAAACACTTAGGGTGGCACTCTATCCATCTTCATGGTGTTTTTGTGAATGGTTACAACACTTAAATGAATTACTCGGAGAAGAATCTCTTCTCGTAGTATGATATGATGCTTTGTGGAGTTTTCTTGAAAGTTTACCACTCAGAAATGAAGTACTCTGGTCAGAAACACTTCTCATAGTAGGATATGATGCTTTGTGGTGTTTTCTTTAATAGTTACCACCCATAAATGAAGTATTCAGATTAGAAACACTTTCCATAATAAGAAGAAATGCTTTGTGATGTTTTATTTAATGGTTATCACCCATAAATGAAGTACTCTCATCAGAATCACTCATAAATTAAGTACCCGGACATGAAGCACTTAGAGTGATACTCTATGCTTCTTCGTTGTGTTTTAGTAAATGGTTACAACACTTAAATGAAGTACTCGGAGAAGAAACTCTTCTCGTAGTAGATATGATGCTTTGTGGAGTTTTCTTGAAAGGTTACCGCTCATAAATGAAGTAGTCGGATCTGGAACATTTCACATAGCAGGATAAGATGCTTTGTGGTGTTTTATTTAATGTATATCACCCATAAATGAAGTATTCTAATTAGAATAACTCATAAACTAAGTACTTGGACTTGAAGCACTTAGAGTGGCACTCTACGCTTTTTCATGGTATTTTTGTGAATGGTTAAAACACTTAAATGAATTACTCAGAGAAAAAACTCTTCTCGTAGTAAGATATGATGTTTTGTGGAGTTTTTTTGAAAGGTTACCACTCAAGAATGAAGTAGTTGGATATGAAAAATTTCACATAGCAGGATAAGATGTTTTGTGGTCTTTTATTTAATGATTACCACTCATAAATTATGTAGTCTGATCATAATCACTCATAAACTAAGTACTCTGACATGAAGCACCTAGAGTGGCACTCTTTTGCATCTTCATTGTGTTTTTGTGAATGGTTACAACACTTAAATGAATTACTTGCTCGAAGGGTTGTATTCAGAAGCTTCGGACACACTTGAAGACTTGCTTGAGGGCTCCCATTCAGAAGTTTGACTGAGAATTCGCCCAAGGGCTCGCCCGAGAAGTATAATATAGTTGCACTCTTTTTTCCTTCACTAAGTTTTTTTTCACTGGATTTTCTTAGTAAGGTTTTTAACGAATTGTTCATGGGCTCACTTGAAGACATTTAACTTGTGCATCTGTACTAATTGCAGAAGGTCGAGGTCTGATGATACAATCCAATTCTACACTTGACCCTTTGCTTCGTTGGCCCATGATCCAAATATGTATTTATTAACCTTCTAGATATATATAAAGAAATTTAGAGTGTAAAAGGAGATTCATTCTTTCATTAATCAATGCACTTTCTTTCTTGCTTTGTCTCTTTCTTTCTTGCTTTCTTGTTTTTGTCTCCCGAATTATAATACCTCAACGGTTTCTCTCTCGATCCAAACTACTCAATGTCGAGACATCAACAACCCACGACCAATAATGGATATGAATACAATTTTACTATCATCTGTCTGTATCCGATCTGTTTACATCATACTTAATACTTTGTGTTAAAAATGTCAAAATTACGTGTACGTCAAGAAAGAATCTAATTTGTTTATATTATAAATGAACATATTAGAGAACATTTTGACCAAACTAATTTATATGTTAGGATTTGATATTTTTTGCATACATTTTGAAAAAAAATTAAGTGATATTTACAATATTATAATAACATGTATTTAGAATGTGATATTCAACGCAAATAGTTAGTGACAAAGTCGTTATCACTAATATTGGTGGTCAAGTTCCGACAAATAATGATGAAAATATGTCTTAAAATAAATAAATGCCCGAGATAGATTCCAATGTAATGTGGGCCATAATAAACACAAGAATAACATGTTTAACGAATTCTTAATTTATTTCGAATTGATTCGTGAAAGACCAAAATACTAATTATATAAATTAGAGAAATTATTTTGCAACATATATATACGAATATAATAAATTATCATCTGTAATCTTATATCTGTATGGAGATTCATTCAAACGAATTCGAAAAGGGTGGAAAAATATATATCCTTCTAATTGGAGGGCAACAATTGAAGATTTTTTTTTTAAACATATGTTATTTTTCTTGTCTGTACTCTTCAACTTTTTTTTATCTCTCCTATATATTAATCATCTTCAATGTATCCCGTGATGATCAAGATTTATTTAATTAAACTTCACAATAAAAATTAACTATAAATTATTCTGTCACAATGGAGTGATGGTCAAGATTTAATCTTACTAATTTTGCTCTCAACATATTCGAGTGATGTAATCTCGCCACATATAATCCTCTCTCATATCTTATTGTAAGGAAATTATTTAAATGTCAATAAGATTTTTTTGTTGTTGTATACTTAATTTGTATTAAATATATTTCTATTATTATCTTTCGTTACTATAATATATATATTCACTAATAACTGTTGTGTTTAGAATAAAAAATTACTTTTAAACGGTTAATGTAGAAAGATCTAATGTTCTTCTTGAAAATATAATTGTATTTAAATACAACAATTCTTTTAAATATGACTCATAACAACGTACGAGCTCGATACTGATTCATATTTAATTTATTTATCAAGTAAAAAAAAATTTAGGTGAGTCCATGACCCACCAAAAGAAGTGTGCCCCCGCCACTGCCTCATTTTTCAGTTTTCCTTAAAAAAATTGGTAGAACAAATAAATAAAAATTCAACAAGTCGGTCACCCCCAAGTGCTCTCACCTACCCTCCGCGCTGTCTCCTCTCCCTCAAAGTCAATTTGTGGAGCACACTATGGAATGAATTGAGATCTCCTATTTTTTTTCTTTTTTTAAAAAGTCTCTCTTAATTCCACCTGTATCAATCCGTCGATCAGTTTTTAATTCGACGGTACATAAATGAATAATATGACCCTCCTTTTCCCTCAAAATAATAGCAGATTCGGACCCCTATGGAATGAGTTTGTAACCTTTTGTAGGCCATATATGAATGCAAATCTTCCTTACATTTTATGATATAATTTCTTGGTCCTGTTCTTCAAAAAATTTCTTGGTCCTGAATGCAAATATTCTCTCCTTCGTAAATTGCCAAAATCAATAGTAAAAGCTAATTAAGACAAAGATGATAGGCTTCTTCTTGTTCCCAACAACTCTTGGCTTTATTGTCCCAATTCATTTCCTGCATCAAATTAATTGATTAATCATTGATCCTAATTTTTAGACCTGTCAAACGTGGATAATGACCACGAAATTATCCATCATCATTAATCGTTTCGTTAAACCACGATTAAAGAATTTTCTTGCGTTAATTATTACGTGTATGAAAAAATTTGCGTCGATCGTTTCGTAATACCAAACGATCAATAATCGTTTCAACTGCCCCAAATTCCTTGAGTTTTCTTTTAAAAAGCCAAAAAGTAGCAAAGACAGAAGAAAGAAACATGAAAAAAAAAATCATAAAATCAAGCAAATTTCAATAGAAGAACTAAAGTCTCAACAAAACTTAAAATCAAAACTAAAATCAGAAGAAAACAAATAGCACCAGCAAAGAAAAATCACAAAATCAGCAAACTCAAAAATAAAAAATATATCAGAAAAATCAAATGGACCAGCAAAGAAAAAAAATATACCAATAACCATAATTTGTACATTCACTGTCCACAAGTACATCACATAACTAAGCACCAGACCAAAGCCAAAAATGTCAGATCCAGAGCTCAGTGATACCTCACAGAGAAAGAAAGGGCAAACAATCTACAAAGAACATGACAACACAAGCAAATCAGCACAAGTAAGAAAACAACAACAAATATGGAAATTTTAGTTTTCTTTCCAACTATGTTATATGGAAAATTTTGAGTTTTCATTCTAACTAATATATTTTTCCAGCTGATTATTTTCTCTCTCTAGTGTTGAAAATTTTGATTCATCAAAATGACAATAGGCGAATCTAGCCGTGAATAAATCTTCTGTTATTGGTTCTAAATATTTTATTATAGATGGAGATTCAAATCCAACATAAATTCCTAACCTCCTTTGAGGTCCCATTTTAGTGCGTTGTGGTGGAGCAATTGGAACATATACCACACATCCAAAAATTCTTATATGGAAAATATTAGGTACGTGACCAAAAACTAATTGTGAAGGAGAAATTTTATTACAGCTAGTTGGCCTTATGTGAATTAGTGCTGCTACATGCAAAATAGTATGTTCCCAACAAGATATTGGAAGTTTAGACTTCATAAGTAATGATCTTGCAATTAATTTTAATCTTTTTATAAATGACTCCACAGGTCCATTTTGTGTATGAACATTAGCTACAAGATGTTCAACATCAATTACAATAGACATACAATAATCATTGAATGTTTGAGAAGTAAATTCACCAGCATTGTCTAGACGTATTTTCTTAGTTGGATAATCAGGAAAATGTGCTCTTAATCGAATAAATTGAGCAAGTAATCTCGCAAATGCCATGTTGCGTGTTGATAATAAACTTACATGTGACCATCTTGTTGATGCATCAATTAAAACCATAAAATATCTAAATGCTCCACATGATGGGTATATTGGCCCGCAAATATCACCATGTATACGTTCTAGAAATATACGAGATTCATTTTGTATTTTCGCTGGTGATGGTCGAATAATCAACTTTCCTTGAGAACACGCAGCACACGATAATTCATTAGTTTGGAGAATCTTCTGGTTCTTTAATGAATGCCCACATCAATTCTCTATTATTTTTCGCATCATTATTGATCTTGGATGACCTAACTGGTCATGCCAAACTATAAACATATTCTAATCTAAACTTTTGATTTACAATAACATGTGCTTGAATTGCACTAATATATGTGTAATACAAATCGGATGAAAACATAGACAATTTCTCTAATATGCATTTTTTATCTGAGATTTTGCTAGTTATATAAAGATATTCAATATTTTCTTCATTATTTGTCTTAACATGGTATTCATTTCGGCGGATATCTTTAAAACTTAATAAATTTCTTTGAGACTTAGAAGAATATAATGCATCATCAATATAAAATTGAGTTCCTCCATGTAACAACAATGTAGCTCTTTCGGAATCTTCTATTAAATTTGTACTATCCGAAATAATATTAACATTGGCTTCAATAAGAGAAATATTTTTTATTTTTAAGAATGGTATGAGTTGTTACAATGTCGACGAGACATCTCTTCATTATTGATGTCATTGTTAACTAAGAAAATATTCATTCTTGAATCTTCAAATAGTAAAGCTTTCGTGCTGATAAAGTGTTATAAAATAAAAATAAACAAACATAAACAAAGAAGAGAAAATGTAAATAATGGCTATCTCTTATTCATATATTTTTCATGTGTGTACAATACAAGATTACAATGTCTCTATTTATAGGCTACCAATTTTAAATGAAAAGCTATTATAATAATAAATAAGAAAATAAATTTCACATAGTGGTGACTATGAATTTCAATGATATACAGTAAAGTAATGAAAGATAAATGATGAATAATATTGAAAATTAATGAACCATCCATTATATTTATAATAGATTAAACAATTTTCGTTGACAGCCATACTAATCTTTTTTTGAACAAAATTTCAAAGCAATGATTAACATGTATTAGAGTTTTCAGTTGGTGTGATTCGGACAGGTATAAACAGGCCATGAGGCGGTATACTATTGGCTCTTGTTTGTATAATTGTCAAAGTATTTTTCTCTATTAGAATTGGGTTGAGCTGGCCCAAACTAAGGTAGCCTTTTTCTCTTAAATTGATCAGGTAATGCCATGTGCGGATGTGGCCATGTATACCTATGTATTGTCTCTATTAAGGATTGAGGTAGGCATTTATTGTTTACATAGGAGGTTATGACTAAACAGATGAATCAATAAGAAAAGAATTCTTCTAGTAAAGCATGGTTGGTCAATATTTTGTCGGTACAAACTTCATCTTTAGTTACTCATTATTCATAAGTTAAAAAAAATGAAAAGAGCAAAACTACGGTGCTTGCGCATGTATCGTGCTTGCACATCTGAATTTTTCGTTGTGCATTGAGATTCGTGAAAATTAATGTGCATCGAATCTCAATGTACAACGGAGGGTCCAGATGCGCAAACACCATAACTTCATCTTTAGTTACTCATTATTCATAAGTTAAAAAAAATGAAAAACTTAAATTGTTTAACAAAATAGTAAACGTTTTCCTTTTTTTTTCTCTAATTTGAATAATATCTTTCAAATACATATATATCTTCTTAAATATACCACCAAAAACAAATATGTAAATACTCTTCTCCACATAATGCATGTGACAAATTTATGTACTGATGAGTGGAGATATGTCATAAGTCCTTGGTCTCCAGTTCGGCTTCTGTAAAGTCTCTGTCAGATCCGGTCCTGATTCGACCTTTAGGAAGATTTTAAAAGGGCCGGACTTTATAAGGGCCAAGTCTTAGAAGGGCCGGACCTTATTCCAAAAATGCATGTCCCTATTTACCCGGTTCTTTCAAGCTCCGATTTGATCCGACCTTGATCCGACCATCTGCAATCCTTATCCACGCCAGCCCCTCAGACCCTTATCAACCCTTTCACAATTGAAAAAAATTAAAAAAGAAATCAAAGTCCTTATTATCCGGTCTTGATCCGGCCCTTTGCAACTCCGAGGGCCGGACCTTAGAGGAGCCTAACCTATTTCCTTAAAACAAAACACTAGCAAAGAGCCGAACCTTAGAGGAACCGAACCTATTTCCTTAAAACAAAACACTTACTAGCCGACCTCTATTAAGTTCTCTTTAGATTCGGTCTAATTCAGAAATATTGGTTGGCGACCTACTTTTACTATCTATCCCAAGGCAATAAGATCCAAATCCCTACTGTATTAGCCCTAAGAAGTAATGATAAGCGGCCTATTCTGAGTTTTTTCTTCATTTTTTGAACAGCAACCTAAAATTGTTGAACATGCAATACCATAACTTTATCTCTTAGGGAATGTGTCAAACTGAAACTTCATAATAAATAATATTATCAAAAAGCCTCTGACCCGGCTCTTTCGCAAGTCTTCTAAATTCGGTGCTTGTAAAATCCGACTCGGGTCTTTAGAATTTTCCTACTGATGAACCTTTATTTACTATTACTACGTCACTGGATTGAACAATCGAATTCAGATTTAATTTTTTTTCACTAACATGCATCATAACAAGTCAAATCAATCAGGTTAAAGTCATGCATGTTTCTACATTAGTTTCTACGTGGAAAATGAAGACAGGTTTTGTTTACTCGTAGCAAGAAGAATCACGCAAATAAATAATCACCGATAGCGTCTCCATCGTAGTACATATTTGTCGTGATTTTTTAAATAATATTATTAATATTTAAAATTAAATATTTAGAAAAATAAAAAAATTAAAATCTACTCACACATGTGTCTCTAGAGTCAAATTTATATTTAAATTTAGAAGAGGAATCTAGACTTTAGACACATGTACCATATGCATCCGAAGTAGAGGTGTGATAAGGTTCCCGAGGGCGGACCCGTCCGTGACTCGACCCGTGCCCGTGGTAGACCCGTGTTCGACCCGTGAAAAATGGACCCACGGGTTTTGGGTGGGACGGGACGCCCTCTTGACCGTTGGACCCGTGCCCGACCCTTGACCCGACCCGTGCCCAACCCGTGCCCAATCCGTGCCCGACCCTTGAACCCTTGAACCCGACCCCCGGACCCGACCCCCTGGACCCGTGATTGAAATGATTGAAATGATAGAAATGCTTTATGTCACTTCTAAATTCAAAAAAAATCGAAAATATTCTCAGAAAATTCAAAAAATTTCAAATTTCAAATTTCAAATTCACCATACCTCTCTATAAATAACACCCTCCACTCTCACTTATTTCACACATCTATCTCTCATTCTCTCTTTCAAATTCTCAATAATCACTACTCAATTCTCAATTTACTTTCATAATTTTAATATATAAGTTATAACTTCTAAGTTTATAATAATACTTTTAGATATATTAATTAGGTTTAAATATTTAAATTGTTAATTTATATTTATTCTCTCATCATCCACTATCCGTGCAAAGGTACGTTTAAGATTTTAAGTTACAATTTACATTTAATTCTCGAATTTATATTTTTTTACGTAACAATTTTGATTCTTATCAAATTTTATTATTTCTAACTCACATTTTAATTCACATACAATTTGTAATTCACATTTTTATTCTTTAATAACTTCTAAGTTACATTTTTTTTATTTTCAATTGTAAATTAATTTATTAATTTATAAAAAAAATTCGACATATTTTTGAGTATTATGTGAACAAAATTTTACAATATTATTTGAGTATTATTTGAACAAAATTTGACAATACAATTTTTGTTCTTCTATTTTTAATTCACATTTAATTCACGCTTTTTTATTATTTCTAACTCACATTTTACAATATTATTTCTTTTTTTTTTCAATTTTAGATATGGCATCTCAAGAACCAAATCCTAGCATTTCAGTTGAAGAAACAATACAAAGGATGAGTGTTGAGCTATTCGGTGAGGATAATCCCCATCCCCAACACAATATGCAAACATAAACCCCCAAACACATCCACAATTTTATCAACCACAACCACAATTTTATCCACCTCCACGACATGCAAACCTCTCATTATATCCTCAACACCCTTATTTAGCACAAGATGTTAATGTTCCACCGACTCAAGCCCCTCCACCAACGATTCAAACTCAAGCTGAAATTGTCCCTCCACCATCATCTGTCGACGAAAGTATTCCTCCATCGTCGCATCCATCATCAAATCCATCGCTAGAAATCCAAGAAGTAGAAGTGGATCCGAGGCAAAAAAAGAGAAAAACGATCGCGCCTAAATATGATGCACCATGGTGGCGTTTCTATGAAACAACTCATGATGCTGACGGAACTGTTTTGACTTTGAGGTGCAAGGTAAAAAATTGTAAAGGTTTTTTCTATTACAAAAAGTCTAGCGGTATGAAATTTTTTTAAAAACATGTTGAAAGACATGAAGAAAATGGCGACGAACCACAAGAACAACCTGACCAACGGTTAGTCCAAAGTACTATTAACCCTGACGGTACGAGGACCTTGGCCAAGTATGATGAAAAGCGCATGTTAAGTGAAGTTGCTAGGTATATTGCCCATAAAGAAAAACCAATTAGTATGGGTTGTTGTTCTAGTTTTGCTAGATTAATAATAAAAGGCGCTGGTCAAGTAATGTACAAGCCATTTCACCACCGCAAAATAGTGGCCGAAGTCAAGAAACAATATTTAGAACGGAAAAATGAATTGTTAGCCATTTTTTGTTATGCAAACTATAATATATCCATCACATCTGACTGTTGGTCCGCAGGTAAGGGTGGTTTAGGGTATTTTTGTATTACTGCACATTATATTGATGACAATTGGATTTTACAGAAACGAGTTTTATGTTTCCGTAATCTTGATTTTCCGCACAATGCACACGTTATTTACCAAGCCATAATTAATGTTTTGCATGAATTTAATTTAAAAAGAGATTTAGAAAACAAGATTTTTTCAATTTCTTTTGACAATGCTAGCAACAATATGAAATCTATTGATTATTTTTTAAGTGCATTAAATCCCATAATGAATGGGAAATTATTTCATCAAAAATGTGCATGTCATATTTTAAATCTCACCGTTAAAGCAGGTATTAAAACTGAAGGTATTAAAAATTTAATTTTTAAATTCAAAGATGGTCTTCATCACATTTTTTCAAATAATGTTAGAAAACAAAATTTTCATGCATTGTGTTCACGCTTGGGCTTGAGTAATTTGATAGTTCCATGGGATGTCAATACCCGTTGGAACTCCACGTATAGATTGTTCCATCATTGTTTACCATACAAGAATGCAATAAATGAAATGTTGCGGAACTCAACCGAGGGGATACAACTGATGATGAACGAGGGAGAATGGAACCAATTGGAGAAATTGACAAACTTTCTACAAGTTTTTTTCAAAGCAACCGTCAAACTTTCATGCTCGTATACACCATCTGCACACGAGTTACTTCACCATATATATTGCATCACCAAGGTACGTAATCTATATTTATGTTTGAAACAATCATCCTCTTTCTTTATCCATCTCTTATTCTCTTATATTTTTTTTCTTCCAATTCTCTAAGGTCTATCGTCAGCTTGAAGATATAGAAGGGCTAGACCATAATTTGACTCCAATCGTTGAGGCAATGAGAGAGAAGTTTCTCAAGTATTGGGAAGAAGTACCTCCTATCTCTATTATAGCGAACTGTCTGCATCCGGCCTTCAAAAAGAAGTACACAACAAGATTGATTCAGAAGTACAACCAGAATCTGAAGTTACCATATCATACGGTGGAAGCCGAAGTGACTACTTTATTCGACGGGATGTTCGACATTTACAATGCTCGACATGTCTCAAGGATGGCTTCTACACCAACTCAACCACAAAGGTATGAATGCAATATATTTAGTAATATTTGAAGACTCAATTTATTTAGTAATTTTTTAACACTCAATAACTTTTTTTTAATCACAAATAGAAGGACCAGTTCTTTAGGCGTAATCAACATGATCCTAATTTTCAAGAAGTCGAAACTTAAGAAAGTAGTACTATGCCAAGAAGTCTTGTCGCCGGTGACGATTCTGATGATCCATTGTGCATTGACGACGACGAATTGTGGTATCTGAACAATGAATTCATGCGTGCAATGTAGTAAGTTTTTAATTGTAATTGTAATTATATTTTTCTTTTTTACAACAATTTTTTCCAATGATACTAACAAAAAAAAAAAGTTAGAACTCCGCCTATGTTGTCTTATTCACATAGCCGGTCCCAAGCCCGGAATAAAGGAGGAGGGTAACTTTTAAAAATTATATAATTATAAAATATATTTTTCAAAATATTACAAATTTTTTCTGAATTTTTGTGCATTTTTTTTTATTTTTTTAACATTTTTTCGAATTTATTGAGAATTTAGAGGTTTTTTTGAACATTATATGAATATTTTTTATTTTAAGAAAGATCATAAATAAAAATGATATAATTATAAAATAT
This sequence comes from Eleocharis quinqueflora, assembly GCA_964058865.1. Taxonomy (NCBI): domain Eukaryota; kingdom Viridiplantae; phylum Streptophyta; class Magnoliopsida; order Poales; family Cyperaceae; genus Eleocharis; species Eleocharis quinqueflora. Next base: position 214,052 of record CAXKVX010001068.1, read on the forward strand.
ATTTTTCAAAATATTACAAATTTTTTTTCTGAATTTTTGTGCATTTTTTTATTGTTTTTAACATTTTTTCGAATTTATTGAGAATTTAGAGTTTTTTTTAACATTATATGAATATTTTTTATTTTAAGAAATATCATAAATAAAAATGATATAATTATAAAATATATTTTTCAAAATATTACAAATTTTGTTCTGAATTTTTGTGCATTTTTTATTTTTTTAACATTTTTTCGAATTTATTGAGAATTTAGAGTTTTTTTGAACATTATATGAATATTTTTTATTTTAAGAAATATCATAAATAAAAATGATATAATTATAAAATATATTTTTTTAAATATTACAAATTTTTTTCTGAATTTTCGTTCACTTTTTTAAATTTTTTTGGGATTTTTCCGGATTTTTAGAGGCATTTACCATTTACAAACTTTAAAATTCAAAAAAAAAATTGAAAATCGTGCCGGGTCGGACCCGCCCCCCACAAACCCGTGACCCGTGCCCGACCCGACCCTTGCCCCGACCCGACCCGACCCGTGCCCGTGCCTGTGAGACCCGTGGGGGTCTATCACGGGTCGGGTTGCCCTTTCGGACTTTGGACTCGTGCAAACCCGACCCGTGAGACCCTTGAGATCCGGGGACCCGTGACCCGTCGGACCCTTGAACCCGTGCAGGTCGACCCGTGCCCGACCCGACCCGACCCTTCGTCACAACTCTAATCCGAAGTATTTTTGAAATTCAGCTTTTTTTCCCAAATGTTTAATTTTAAGTAATAATAATATTATTTAAAAAAATTCGGACATATTTGACCCTTTCAATTAAAGAGGGGTTAGTTATGCAAAAACCTTGTGTAATATTCCTTTTTGTCGGTCCCTTTTTTTTTAGTGTTACACTAGTAACACACTACACACCAAGAGCAGGTACACTAGTAGGTCCCAGTGTAATTTCGTATTCAAATCCAATATTCAAGTTTCATTTTTTAAATCTTACGCGACCTCATATTCTATAATTTCGTTGAGAGGGGGCCAGACAAATTAATTGTTTGAAAAAATAAGTTGAAAATGACAGCTGTTAAATTATTTGATATCATTTGTACAGAATTTAATGAGAAACTGATGTTTATAGATTAAGTAATTATAGAGCCAAAAAATAATAACAGAAAATTATAGAGCCATGAGTCGACATTGGTAATTGGTGAGAACATGAAAGGTAATTAAATTATATTTGCCATGAGTCGACATTGGTAATTTTTTTAGGAACAAACTAATATATATGGACAATTGACTTAATTAATTACACCTCACAATGCTATTATATATTTAACCAACAAAAAAAGAAGAAAAATAGTAGCTAAAATTGAAGCAACAAATTAAGCTAATCTACATTTGATCAGAGCTGATGCCGAAAGCGCTAAAGAAGTCGGCCATGGAAGGATACATGTCATAGAACCCAGCTCCTTGATTTTCACTTGCATTCTCTAACTGTAATCCGAAATCTCCGTAAATACTGGTATCACAAAACCCAGGCACAAAATCTTCTGAGCAAAGTTCTTCAGGTTGAACAGAAATACTGCTAAACGCCTCGCTATGTCCACACGTATCAAATTGTGAACAAAGTCCTTTCGTGTTAATATAGTCTGATTCAAGCCAATCAGCAAACATAATCTTCGGCATTACTTGCGCCGCCTGAACTGGCGCATTGTCGGCAGGCCATGTCGTGGTGAGGCTTGAGGTAGGAGAAGTCGATTCGGGTTCAGCAAATTCAACTTTTGTTGTTTGGTTGTGATTCGTTTCATCGATGAAGTCTACCGAATTTTGGCTGGTGGAATTGTTAGAGACTGTGGATTTCACTGATGAGTAGCTGGAGTTTGATCCTTCAGATTTCATCGCTCTTTTTTTGAGATAAGAATTCCAATGATTTTTAACCTCATTATCTGTTCTTCCTGGCAGATGCCTTGCTATCTGAGACCACCTATGTACATTAAAAATTATGTCTCATGAGTTGTTGATTGAGATCAATGTAGAAAACATATAAAAATGTATCAATCAAGTTGGTGTATATTGATAACTGATAGTTTGGTACAAGTAATTTAAGAGTTATTAGTAGGTAACTCGAATAATTTATGAGATATGACAAAGGTGTAGATAAACTAAAAAAAGAGAGAGCCAATGTGATAGCCGCCACATGTGCCAAGTTGAATAGTTTTTTGGTAATGAAGGTATTTAATGTGTCACTTGACCTTAGATTGGTCTGTTTTTTCTCTACTATTAAAAGGTCGTGTATCTTTTTGGTGTGTAATATGTTATGAGGAAAGCCAAGTCTATCCTGCGTTGAATTGATTAATTTATAAAAAAATGTAGTAAATAATAGGTAGGTTTGTACTTTTGGCAGAAAAAAGATATGCTTCAAATTGCTTGGTAGAGAAAGCAACTAAAATATTTTAAAAGGTGCATGCCAATTGCCAATACGAGACTATTTCAATTTTCAAGATCCCTTCTTTCTACTTTATTAAATTTGTCTTTCCTTTGAGCATATTAGTATGACTACATCATTTATATTTTCCTACTTTCTACGGATGACACCTAAAAGGTTACAGTCTGAACTAATCGCTTTACATGTAGGCTCATCAATTAAAGCATTGAGCAATGTCAATTTCATCTACTCCATAAAAGTCTCTATACTTAACATCACTAACTAGACTTTTTATTAATGCATTTTCTTCAAGAAGGTTCTTCTCTGTAATGTTTGAAAGGTGACAAAATAAAATTTAGACAAAAGACAACTATATGTCAAGAAAATTAATTAATTTTGGTGCAACTATTTAGAAGTGGCCAAACAAGATATTATCATTCATATGTTATCTATGATGGTAACATAGCTGAACTAAGTATTATTTGAAAATTGTTAAATACTATTGTTGGATTTTGGGGTACAATAATCTATGATTTTTGAAATGCACTTACTTGTTTCCGAGCTTTGAATGAAGGTTCATTATCATGTCTTCCTCTTCTAGACTAAACATGCCATGCTTTAGACCTGGTCTAAGATAATTGATCCATCTCAATCTACAGCTTTTCCCATTACGTTGCAATCCTGCCAAAAAAAGGAATGAATTAATCAGCTCTAATTAACAGTTTCAACACTAAATTAAGTTCACTAGTTCCCATATCTCAATTTATTGAAGTAACCAAAGTGTACTCATAATTTTTCTAGTTTTTCTCTACACTACAATTGAGTACTTGGCGCGATCGAGGGAGGCCACAATGTATCTTGATGGAGTGAATGTACCTTTACATTTGCATTTCACAAATGATTTTTCATTAATTAAACAACACCGAGCTAACTATGGGTCTAATTTTGACTAATGCAGGTAGATTCTGGTAGAAATTAACCAGACTCGCGTTGAATTTTGTACAATTGGGATAAAATTAAACCATTAGCTAGTAATTTTGTACAATTGGGATACAATTAAGCCATTAGCTAGCTACAAACAAGTACAATTACCAGGAATAATTGGGAATTACATATGCAACTCACCAGCATTAATTGGAACTGCACTCCAGCACACATGGCCATGGCGAATAATGTAATCTTTAAGTCGCTCATCCTCCTCAGGCGACCACAAGCCTTTCCTATAGCTCACCTTTGGTTTCTCACATCCCTTGCACCCCATTCCCATAAATTAATTCCACTGCTAGTTGATTGGTTCAATTAGGTTGTTCGCACTTCAGAGAGAGCGAGATAGAAAGATAAAGCAATGAGAGGTTGTACTTGGCAATTTGGAAGTGTCTGTGAAGGTTTTGGAAAAAAGAGAGAAACAGAGGAGAGAGAGAGAGAGAGAGAGAGGAAAGAGACCGACGCTACTTGGTGCTGTGCTCTGCTTTGGAAGAGTCGGAATTTAAAAGAAGGGGAAGGAAGCTTCTTCCATGTTATTAAAATATATTTTTTCTCTTCTTTAAGTAATAGTCGTAAATAAAAGAAAATAAATATTTCGAATTGTCTTATCAAAATAAAATGGGATGCAGAGTTTAATAATAATTAAGTTTGTTTTGAGAAAAGGAACAAGAGAAATTTGCGTTATATGTTGGCTGATATTTCAATGATGAGACCAATTATTGTGGCGGCGGCGTAAATTAATCATGGTAAATTAAAGGGGGATCTAGTTTAAATTTAATTACTGAGGTTAATTAATGATTGTGTGTGTACTTATTTTTAATTGGAACAAATCATTTTTATTTGAGGCTATATATTGTACATTTGAATAAGCCATGACGCAATATTCTCACTAATGTTTTCTTAATTGAAGTTTTCAATAAATATAATGGTTCGTACTCTACTTTAGTATACAATTAATATAAAATAAATGACCACATTTTGTCACTTGTTCGAATAGAGATTATTATAATAATAGAACAACGCACATTATGCAAAAAAAAAGAATTATTTTATGGAAAAACCTACATTTATAATGGCATTTGTCACTGAAGTTTCTTTCTTTTTTTTAAATATAAATTTTTATAAATACATCCTTAAAAAGAAAACAAAATTGAACACTACAACCATATGTTTTCAAGGTCAAAAGTTTTGATCATTTCTCATAAAGTTAAATATGTTAATTAAACTTAGGAATAAGCAACAATTTCAAATTGAAAGTTTACAGGGAAAACAGAATATTTGTTCAATTAAAAGTTTAATTCAAGAAGGGAAGAGAGGTGGAAAGGGGTTATAGATGACAGAAAATTAATTTATTTTAAGATTTATTATTATGTTTATGTTAGATGGTTTCTAATAAAAATCATTAATCAATAATATTTACTATCAGAAAAGACATGAGGATAACTAATTGACTACCTCATGACTATACACATGTTAAGGTTATAATTTTTACCAATTATAGTAACTCAATTAAATTAATCTCAATTATTTTATTATTTACAATAATTAACGCACTGTCGGTGGAGATCTTTTCTGAAAGATGGTGCTAATTCTTTGACAGAAAATTAATGAAACAATAAAAATATCAATACGTAGTACAAGAAGAGAAATTATTATTTTATAAAGTATATATATAACAATTTCTAAAATAAAGAAAGTGACGAATTGGAAGCGTGAAAAAAAAAACAGTCTCTTATAAAAATACAAGAAAAGATTGCATACAAAAATTTCAAAGTAATTTGATTCTCTTTGAATCCTGCGCAAGCTGAAAGTACGTGAATCAAATGGTTCTTTATAATAATTTTTATGTTGTTATTAGATTTGGATTCACCCTCATGCGGAGTGCATCGTAATATCTTGGGTGAAAATCTATTCCTGAAACTTTTGGTGTTTTAATATGATGTGACAGTTTTTAAATGAGTTTTAGAAATATAGATGGATTTTTTATTTACCAATTTTGCTCTAGAGTTTTTTATTTAGCAATTTTGCTCTAGAGTTTATAAATTCTGATGTGGGTTAATCACTAACAAAAATTGATCGGTCTCCTACAACACTGATAGTATTTGTTGATGTGGTAATTAAGAAACTTCAATTTTTTATTTCAGGAATGGACGGTTTAAAAAATAAAGAAGTATTAAATTTTTAAAACTGATATGACAATTATTTAGAAATTTTAAAAGTTTGAAAAATAAAAATGCTCTTAAATTTTATAGATACGCCTTATTTAAAAGAAAAAAAAGACAACTTTTTTATAATAGTTTGGATAGTTTGAAAATGAGCTACATCCAAAGTGAACAATTGTTCACACCTTTATCTTGCAACTGCAATGTCAACTAATATTTCTGTAAACTCCAATACAAATTTGATAATATATTTGTCAATTATGTATTTTCAATTAACATATACATAAAAAATTATTCTTTTTTCTTATTTTATTTTACTTTATTTTTTTTTAGTTTAGGTTTATTTTTCTAACAAGGAGTAAGTTTACATCTTCTCGTATATCTGGATTTTAAATGGCGGACGCTGAATTTTCTGTTTGAATTCATTTGTTGTTGCAACAAATGGTATTTCACATATTCACTGTTTTAATTCTCTTATTTATTATTTAATTCGTTTATTTATTTAGGCTTATTTTTCTAACAATGGAGTGAGTTTACGTATTCACGTATATGAAATAATTCAAGTGGCCATTATTTGAACAATTCACATGAGCAAATCGTCTAGATATCTGACATCGTCAAAATTTGAGAAATGGTCTCAATGCGGAAACGGTTCCGCTGTCATTATTTTGATGGCAGAGAGCTGTCATTAAGAGACTGACAGGTGGGATCCACAAAATAATGGGACCCCTCCGAATCAAATTCACAACGTTGAAATTTAAGGCAACAGTTCGAATCTGCTACCGTAGTTATCATGTCATCAAAATAATGACAACAGATACAGATCCGTCCCAATGCTAATCGCCAGAGGCCCAGAGTCATATCTTTTTTATAGAGTGAATCAGTTATGGTCTTATGGTAAAAATTTAAACATGAAATTAATTATAATTATTGATTGTCATCAATTATTATTTAATTAAGTTGATTGTCAAGAATAATACTACAATCAAGTTAATTTTGATTCACAACAGAATTAGTCTTAAAATATGTATGTTCATTTGATGTTCACTTCATTCACTTTTATTATGATTTTATTTCAAGCATATATTTGTAATGTAAATTTAAAAACTCATACAACAAAATAACTTTGAAAATTGTCGATTTATAAAACTTTCTCTGTATATTTTATGTAAAAAAAAATTGTCTAAAATATACCTAAACCTTATACTTTATTTTGAACTTTCGTACTATATTTTAGGGAGATGAAATTATACATTATGAGATCAACATAATTTCATCATCTCCTAAAAATAATAAAAAGTTCAAGAATAAATAACATTGGTGTCTAAGGATATTTTAATATGGAGATCATGTTTAACGGGTTGAATCAATCATTTCGACTATTAAATTCAAAATACGATGCAAACTACAATTGAAGTTGTATTTTTCAAATTAATATTGTGTATGCATTTTAGAAAATTAATATTGTGTATGATTTTTTAGTTAGTTAGATATGATAAGTATTTAATTTTGTCAATTTTACATACATATTTTACTTTTCATAAAACAATTTAAATTTTACAATTAAGTTTTAGTAGCTTTATGATAAATTATCAATTAAATATCAAATTGATTCCGATTTGATGCCATATCAAAATAATAAGAAAACATCTACCATTTAAATATCTTTTGGTTCAATAATTTTGTCATACACACTGATCATACATACACATACAATATTGATTCAATGTACTATAATAATTAGATGTTGGTAATTAAGAAGAAAGTTCAATTATATACATGCATGGCTGTCCTATAATTTATATATTAAGATTCTGAGTTTGTTAAGAATTTTTTGTAGTTTAATCGGAAACAAATTCTTATATAGCATAATGAAAGATGTACAGAATCTTTTTAGATCGACATTTAGAGAACATTTAGAGAGTCCAAAGAAAAGTGAATAGAAATAGAAGAAATGAATCAAATGTTGATTAAATGATTAGGTATGAGTGCCTTGTTGGAAGATGCTAAACCTTTTTGCTGTTTTTTGTTTTGCATTTAATTGTTAATGAATAGGGGCCTCATGTTCCACATTTTTCTCTTCTTTATTAAAATCTTTCTTGTCAGCTTTCTTCTATTTCATGCAATGATTTAATTCATTAATTGATTATAGCTTTCTTGCTTGCATGTTTTTTTAGGAGTAAGGCTTCGCCTTAACCACAAAATTAAAATATTCTAAAATAAAAAATAAAAGACGATCGTAAATGCTTGTCAGTCGTCATCAGACTTTCAAAAACATGTACTGCTTGTTGCATCGTAATGTTTATCTACTATCTTAGACGGAGCATGCTATTTTACTCACACTTTCTGCAATGGAAAATGTTTCGCTGATCTCAACTCCGATTTCGTCATCGGTATCTACTGGACACGTTCAGTTGAATTTCGACGAAAATTTGTTTTACTTATGATACGTGTTGTTTTTGTTATTATGCATGTTGTTATTGTTATTGTGCATCTAATAACATGCATAACAGTCCAAATACTTATGATTTATATGTTATGTTCATTATGTTTTTTTTACTTATTATTTATTATGTTTTTGTTATTATGCATGTTGTTTATATTATTTTGCATGTTAATTACTTGCATAATAACAAAAACAACATGCATAATAACAAAAACAACATGCATCATAACTAGAACAATTTTCAAAATAAATGAAACTGGATTCTTCCAGTCCGCATCGATGAGCTTAGCTATCCGCGTCGGTGAGCGTAGCGACATTCTTTTTCAGTAGAGCATCCAATCAATTATATGCATAATAACAAAAACAACATGCACAATACAAAAAACAACATGTATCATAACAAAAACAACATGTCCATGGGGACGAACTAATCATCTCCTTAGAAAATAGTTGTCTACAGTTTTTGAGAAAAGCTCGCAACATTCGATGGAACTGTAGGGAAAGAGAGGAGAGCAGGGGGAGAAAGGAGGGATAGAGAGGCGGGGGAGGTCGGCGACGAGCGCCACCGCCGACCTCCCGCTTAAGGATTAGGTTTTGGATTGTTTTTTCATCTCAAGAATCGCATTTTCTCCTAGATCGATTCTCTCCTACTCTCTTAAGCAATAATTAGAAGCAAGAAAAAGCTCTTACCCTTGCATGCATGCTTTATCATGCACATGAATCATACACTGCCACAGAAAATAGATATGCCAACGATTAAAAATCATCTATTCCAACGGTTATGCAATCGTTATTGTCTGAAGGGTTGTTGAATCGTATAATAAACCGTTGGCAAATGAGTGTTGTCGAATAGAAAAATAGTAATTTAGTATTCAGAATAAGAAAATAGTTATGTAGTAAATAATCGTTGACATAGAGAACCTAAGGTAACGGTTATATATTAAATAAATGTTGCTTAGATCTTTAATTTTTCAAACGTTTATAGATGGTGGCTAGACCTAGTTTTTCAAACCAATATATACCATTAAATTGATTATACCATCACATAAATATTTTATTAAACATATAAAAATATAACATAATTTTCATTACAAAAACTGTCTCATTACAATATATGGCCACAATAACACATCTAACTAGAAAAAAAAACTAAAAGATAGTACATCCTCTTCTTTGGTGGATGCTTTTGTTCCTTTAAAGTACTTACTTCCCTTCAAAGTTGACACTTCTGAAGAGATACATATATTTGTCATTCCACACCACTCACAAGACGCTACCTTCAAAAACACCAAATACAAACCAGTAGGTACTTTCTATGTAATTGTCCAGTGAATGTCAAAGGAGAATAGAGATTGAATAACCTCTTCTTTAGGGTGAAGCACATGAGCTTCATCAAGTATATGTCAGCAAGCAAAAGCAAGCAACACAGAATGATATCAGAAAACAACAACAATAAGTATACCAACAACAACAAAATATTTATCAAAATAAAAAAGTTATCATAGGGCATCAAGAGAGAAGGCGTGGCGAGAGGAGAAAAATACAAGATCAGTGTAGGACATTGATGATCTGGCGGAGTCGATCATTTTCATGCACAAGACGTCGATGAGAGGCAGAAGAACAAGAGGTATGTGTGATAGAGATCGTTGATAACCTCCACAACTTTAGCAAATCATATCAGCTAGAGGTGTGGAGGCGGCCTGGTGGGGAAGCGAGGGCTGAGAAAGTTTGAGAAGTTGTAGAGGCGGTCAGGTGGGAAGAGAGTGAGAGAGAAGAGTCGTGAAGTGCTCATTTAAACTATGATTGGAGATAAGACAATGGCTACTTTAAATAACTGTTAGCGTAGGTGAAGCTACAACAACAATTTTTAAGAACCGTTGCACTAGAGTTTTTTTTTCCAAAAACTTTAAAAGAAAAGACAACAATTAATTTAAATAACCGTTGACGTATTCTCAAAATTTTATTTTTTTGCACTGCTGTCAACAATGTTCAATAATTTCTCCAACAACTGTTTTTTTTATGGAGTTGATAAATCTCATTTCTGAGATAGTGATAAGACCATGATAAACCAAAAATGTGCATAATACTTTATAATTACAGGTACCTGAGTGGAGGTGAAAAAGCACTAATTTTCGTCTTATCTATTTTTCATTTTTCTCTGCTAACTATTAGATACAATAGTAATATAAATCCAATATACATAGCATAAAATGCTTAGAAGCAATAACTCCAATTAATCATATTCGTTATTAATAAAAAAATAAAATAAAAGAAAGAACAAAAGCGAACCAAATAAAACAGGCTTATGCGTGCTGCTCACTGCTATTAATTTATACACTTTATACATTCATTCATATTTTCATCACTTCTTTGTTTATTTCTTTCATGAATTGAACAGAGAATGTCAACTCTCGCCACCTGTACAGTGAAAGAAACTATTTTAGAGTTAATATGCACCGCCAAAGAATTTATTAATTTTCCTACCTTATCTCAACTATCTCCACCTCTGCATTGCAAAAATTCCGGAACCAAATCCGCTGTTTGTCAAATTTCTTTTCGTCTCCTGCTTGTTTTGATCTGAACCGTTCAAAATTTATCTAACGATCAAAACATATGTTTTTTTAATCAAATCACAGACATCCGTGACATTTCATCGATTTGTGACGATCAAATCGAGACAAACAAATACAAGCAGCAGATTCGGATCCAAAAATCCCACCTCAGCTGCGAGTTACAAATAGTCAATTGCACAGAAGTCAACTCAGCATTAATTCTAGAGTAACAGCTAATGTGTTCTTTACTTCTTTTTCCATTCACGTGTTGTAATTTGTAAATGCGCGATGGAAATGCATTTATATAAAATACGACATGTGTAAAATAGATATAAAGTCGTTAGCTAGCCGACACGGGTTTTCTTGGTTGGGTCCATACATACATACATACATACTTACATACATATATATATATAGAGAGAGAGAGAGCATGGCTAAAATAATATGCATAGTACACCACATAACGTACTATGCGCACATTTGTATTTAATTTGGTAATTAAATTGATATTTAAGTTGCTCAATAAATTCTTCATATCAAAATTTTGTAGGAAATAAAATTTCGTGATTTTTAGAGCTTTTTTGCTATTTTTTAAATATTTTTTAAAAACAGCTCAGAAATGACACTTTTGTAGTATTAAATCTGGACTGTTTTTAAAAAATATTTAAAAAATAGCTAGAAAGCTTTAAAAATCACGAAATTTAATTTCCTACAATATTTTCATATGAATAATTTATTGAGCAACTTAAATCTCAATTTAATGACCTATATCTATATGCATAGTACAAAATGGGGTGTAGCATATTATTTTAGCATGCTCTATATATATATATATATATATACCAACCTCAATTTTCAATTCTCAAGTGGTGCTGTATATTTGTAATAATCATTGCGTTCGTCGACAATTTGAATGTCGCGTGTGACTATGTATGTAGGCAGTTTTTATTGACAATTTATCAAATGCTAAAAATGCTTCTAAATGAAGGTTGATTATTATTTTTTGATTAAATTTGATTTGGTTAGTTTTATTGGAATAGACATTCGACCCCCTTAAGGTTGAAAATAATTAAAAAGAGTTATAGTTAAGTTTGATAAGAAATACAAGTTTAATTAGTAGCTCCCCCTGAATTTTTAATAAAAATATATAAAAATTACTAAAATATTCAAAATGTAACTGAAATTATTAAATGAGAAGAACTTAAACAAATTAGACATCATAAAGACGACAGTTTTTTTGAAAACATTTGATATAACGTGTAGAATATTGCTAATTTGCTAATGAGGCAAATAAACTTAATAGCTCAATTGCAACAATTAATGAATAATTGAAGAAGCAGAATTAAAAGGTTAAATCAACACATTCTCTCCAAGAACCTTCCAAGAATTCTATTCTCTGCTCAAGATTCGGTGATCTTGGTGGGTCAATCATGGAGCATCACCTTAGGATGCGTGTTTTTCATCTCATTCGACGCTTTGGTACAGATCCAAAGGTTAATGTGCTCAAACCATCCTTCAAAGCGATTCTGCAGAGGGACCTACCTGTCGGAAGCACATTGGAGAAGACTCAATCTCGAGTAAATGGAGGGGTTCGCTGACCACACCAACAAAATACACGTAAGAATATCCGCTTTGATCGATCGCAAGGGTTTGCTGCGCCGCGGAACACATTTGCCTCTACCATGCCTCGCGCCATCTCCCATCAGCACCGTTCAGCTAAATCGCGGAAATGCTACCATTGTGGTGATCTTGGTCATCTTGCTGCACAATGTCGAAATCCCCAAGTTTGTTTCGCTTGCAAGGGGGTGGGACATGTTGCCTCCCGCTGTCCTGCTAGGGGTTCTCAGCGCAAGCGATCCTCCCCACAGGTTCTGCCTTCCTCTCAATCGTCTCACCGCCTCGCAGCTTCTCGAGTGCTGGCTCCTCCTCCTAAATTGCAATCTCCGCCTCCTCTTTTGTCGTCTCCACCTCCTCAATTGACTTCTCAACCTGCTCAGCCTAGCTCTATCACTGTGACTCATTTTCCTGGCATGGCGATGCCAGAATTTCATAAGCTTGATCTAGCGGGAGCTGATTTTGACAAATTACATCAAGAACTCCGATCTAGTATTCTGGTCACGGTTCCCGACCATTTTACGTTGCCTGATGTCTTGGGAGGGCTTCAAGTGACCAATCCAGGAGTGAGGCCCTGGTTTGTGCGGTTTCTAGGTAATTCCTCTTTCTTGATTGAGGGTCCAAATCAATGGGTAAAGATGGCTGAAGCAAGAGGTTTTATTGAAATTGGAACTTACTCATGTCGTGTATCTACGAATTTTGCCATGCTTTTTCCTAAACTGAAACCTGTCACCATTTGGATTTGGTTGCACAACCTTAGCTACGATATGAGGGATATCCATATCCTTGATCGTATTACCTCCATCTTTGGTACTCTTGTCGACTGGGATCAAAACACCTTCTCAGGCACAGATCTGCGATGGGTCAGGGTTCAGGTTACGGTTGGAGATCCAGATATTATCCCGACACATATGTGGTTTGCAGTGCATCGATCTGGTTTTGATGTTTCCTATATCAAAGTTGGCATTGAGGTTGAGTCAGCAAAGTTTGCACCAGTTTTGGATTGGAATTCAGGAGATGTTACAAAAGCTATTAGTGACATGACCTTGCAATTGGAGGCTCGATATAAAATAGCCAAATATGGAGGTTTGCAAGCTTCTTCTCAAGTGGCTGGTACCAAATCTGCTCAGGTGATTGGTACTAAACCAGCTTCTGGTTTCAACCTCATTGCTGATCCTGTGCTAGCAATTGGATCACATAAATGGGGTCCTGATCCTGTACTAACAAACTCATATACTTATTCCCTACCTATTTCCACTCTTCCTCCTCGACATTTGGATGTCTCTCGGGATATGGCATTGACAGGCCATCCTATGTACCCATCGGAACAGGTTAATTTCTTGTCCTCCTCAGAAGATAGGGAGAATGAACTTTCTCTGGCAGTGGCCGAGAACAAATTGCTCAGGAAATCGCTTAAGAGGATGAGGGAGCAGACTGAGCAACTGGCAAGGAAACCAACTAACACAGGGAGAGCTTTGGTGTCGCTTGCTCCACCTGGTTGGAAATTAGCACCTGGTAAACAGTCAGCTCCTGTGGTAGCTCCTCTGGGAATCCAGCCCAATATGCTGCTCAATTCGGGTACAATTTCTCCTTTCGCCTCTTTTACTGATAATGATATGCAGTCTCTTTTCTCTGAGTAGGGGATAGATTTTGATAATGATGCTTTACACCAATTCATTTCTTCAATTAAAGTCCAAGAACAGCATGAAGCTATTCAATTTTTTTTTTCAGAAATTGCTAATCTCTGTCAGAAATATTCTAATCAAATCAACCTAATTCAACCTAACTCTTCTATGATACTATGGGAAGCTCCATCAGGGAGTCAGATCCCTAAGAAGTATATACTCAGTGTTTTACTAATTCAGGGATTAATTTGGTTATTTTATGAAGATATTAAATTAGAATATTCGAGGTTTAGGATTTTTAGAAAAAAAAGAAGAATATTAAGAGAGTTAATATATCAGGATCACATAGATATTGTGTGTATTCAAGAGACTAAAAAATCCAACTTCACTACTAGATTTTTACATAGTATTAGTTCTCTTCTGATTTGGAATTTTATTCTTGCAAATGGGACTGCTGGGGGCATCTTAATGGGTGTAAACCCGAATAAATTTCTTGTTAATAGTTGGCTTACAGGGGTATTCTCCCTAACAACTTTTTTAACCAATATAGTTGATAACTCAACCTGTATAATTACTACAGTTTATGGTCCATGTTCACCTCAACTTAAATCTGCTTTCTGGAAAGAATTAGATTTCTTAGGGTCTTTGTGTCAGGATTGTTGGGTTATAGGGGGTGATTTCAACATCATTAGAAATAGGCAAGCAAAGAAGGGGTTATCTTTTGATAATATTAATATGGAAATTTTCAATGATTGGATTGATGAATATAATTTAATTGACTATAAACCTAATAATAAGAAATTTATATGGGCAAGGGGGGGAAGAAGCAATCAATAGGCTTGTTTAGATAGATTTTTCATAAATAATTCATGGAATTCAAGTTATCGATCTACAGTTTCTTTTGCTTTATTAAGAAAAGTCTCTGATCACTCTCCAATATGTTTGCAATTTGGCCCTAATACTATAAAGCATGCTTATAACTTTAGATTTGAACTTTTCTGGTTTAATCATGAGGATTTTGATAATAAAATAAAAGAGTGGTGGTCCCACATGTTATTAGGTACTAATAAAGCTGTAGATTGGCAACTCAAAATATGTAGTCTGAGACAAAGAATTAGGGGTTGGAATGCTAACTTAAAGAAGGATATTTTAGATAGGAAGATTGAATTGGAACAAGACTTTATTCATTTTGAATTATTGTCTAAGGATAGAGATTTAGAGGAGGATGAATTTTTAGAATTTCAAAGTGCTAAACATGATCTATTAGATATTTACAAAGATGAAGCATTATATTGGCAACAAAGAGCTAGATCTTGTTGGTTAACTGAAGGTGATGCCAACACAAAGTTTTTTCATCGAATTGCATCTTTTCATAATCATCATAATCAGATTAACTTTTGGTAATTGATGGGACTATGGTACAGGATGATAAAATTATTGCACAACATGCTTTTACACATTTTAGAAATATTCTTAGTAGCACCAATCATACACAAGCACACTTAAATACAACAGTATGGCATGATTCTGAAAAGGTAACGTCTAATGAGAATATCAATTTAATAGCTCCTTTTACATTAGAAGAAATTAGAACTGCAGTTTTTGAAATGAACCCTAACAAGGCTGCTGGTCCTGATGGTTTCCCCACGGTATTTTATCAAAGGTTTTGGGATATGCTTAAATGTGAATTACTTAATATGTTTAATGACTTTCATAATAATACTTTTGATCTTTCTAAGCTAAATAGGGCTATTATTTGTTTGATTCCTAAGAAGGATGAAGCTATGGTAATCAAAGATTTTAGACCTATTAGCCTACTTAATTGCAGTTATAAAATTTTCACAAAAGTTCTTGCTAATAGATTATTTCCAGTTCTTAATAGACTAATTGGTAACAATCAAAATGTTTTTTTAAAGGGAAGATACATTATGGAAGGGGTAATTACTGCTCATGAGATTTTAAACTCTGTTCATAAATCCAAAGAACCTGGTTTACTACTTAAACTTGACTATGAGAAGGCTTTTGACTTTGTCAACTAGAATTATCTATTAGAAACTCTTAAGAATAGAGGATTTAGTGATACATGGATTTCTTGGATTAGTCAAACTTTAGTTAAAGATCATAGTGTTGTTAAAATTAATGGACAAGTAGGTGCTTATTTTGAGTGTAAAAGGGGAGTGAGGCAGGGGGATCCTCTCTCTCCATATTTATTTCTTTTAGCCATTGATGGTTTAAATACGATACTCACAAAGGGCATAACACATAATCATTTTCAAGGTCTTGGTCCTGAGGTACAGGAGGGAAATAAAATTTTACATCTTTAATATGCTGATGACACTCTCATATTTTTAAAAGTTGACAAACAAATGGTTGAAAGGATAAAATGGGCATTGAAAGGCTTTTTAGCAGGTTTCTGGGTTAAAAATAAATTGGCATAAGTCTGAACTAATACCTTTAAATTTGGAGGAGCATTGGGCTAATTACTATGCATCAATCCTTAAATGTTCTGTCGGTTCCCTTCCTTTTAAATATTTAGGCCTTCAACTTCATTGGAAAAAAAACCAAGTAGATCAGATTGGTTGCATTTGATTGAGAAAATAAAAGGGAAGTTACCAATCTGGAAAGGGAAATTGCTTTCATTAGGAGGTCGTTTGGTTCTACTTAACTCAGTGCTCTCTTCAATACCTCTATATTATATTACTCTTTTTAAAGTACCTAAATGGGTGATTAAAAGGATATACATTATTAGAAAACACTTTTTATGGGCAGGCTCTGCTTCTAAAAGGAAATGCCACCTAGTTTCTTGGAAACGGATTTGTACTCCAAAAAATGTAGGGGTTGGAATATTTTGAATTTGGAACATATGAATTATGCATTTTTATGCAAATGGGCTTGGCAATTTACATATAATACAGAACCAGCTCTTTGGAAAGACATCATATCAATCAAATATAAGGGATTTACTACTAATGCCTCTGCCTCTCCCTTTTGGAGGGGAATATCAGAATGTTATCATATGGTGCAAATTCATAATAGGAATATAGTGGGTAATGGGACACAAACTGACTTTTGGAATGATATTTGGATAGCTAAATGCCCTTTAAAAACTCAATTTCCTCTAGTATTTCAGAAGGTCAAAACATGATAATGTCACAGTAAATCAAGTATGGAACAATGGACATATCAAATTAGGATTAACTAGGGGTGTGAGCTCTGCAATGAGAATTGAAAAAACTGAACTTGTTAACACTTTATCACACTATGACTTCACCTCTAATAAAGACACTTCATTTTGGGAGTTAGAAAAAAATGGTCAATATACTGTTAAATCTATGTACCAGTTTTTGAATTTTAGTGGTATACACATTAACATTAAAAAATATGTGTGGAGTTTAAAAATTCCTTTAAAATTTAAGTTATTTCTTTGGTTAAGTATTAATAACAGAATTCTCACTAAAGATAATTTGATTAAAAGGGGATTACTTCTACATAATACATGCATATTTTGTACTGATATTGAGACAGTTGATCATTTGTTTTTATCTTGCTGCCACCATAATATGTTTTGGCAATTAATTCAACATCATATATTTCAACAAGATCACATTACCCTTGATACTTCTTCTCTAGATGCATTATGGAACTTTATCATTACATTATCACATTTTGATTTTCATCATTGGGGTAATATTTTGGCAGCTTGGATTTGGATAATTTGGACTCATAGAAATTAAATTTTATTTGCGGATGAGCGCATTAAACTACTTAACACACTTGGATGTATGACCATGAGTTTGGTCCAATTTTGGGCAGGAGCACCTAGCAAGGTAGCTTCTTCTTCTTTTAGCTCTCACAATTTGCAGGCTAGAGGGGGAGCTGGTAGGGACCCAGAGACTGTTTCAGCTGAGGATTCTGACAAAGATCTGCTAGACTGAATTTTGTTTTGATGAGTTGCTTACTAGATTGTTATCTTTCAGGGTTATTCGGTTCTCTTAGTTATAGGGTGCTGAGAGATTCATGATCTTTTTTAGTTTTTCTTTACTTTTCTTTGTATAATGGTATAGATTTCCTATACCAAGAACTTGATACTATTTTGTTGTCTTCCTTTGGGAGATTGGAGTCTCATCTTGAGACTGTCTGTAATAAAAAAAATAAAGACGACAGTTTTGTTGACGTTCATGCACGTGGACGTTGATATAAATACAACATATATTTTTTCCCCCACTGATTTTGGTTAATATGTAACTTCGCATGTGTTATTTTTAACATAATCGGTCTCAAGATTGAAAAAAAAGAATTGTGATGGACTTGACGAGCCAACGTGAAATTCTAGTCATTTCTATGAAGATGAAATCCAAGGCAATTGAGTCTTGTTTCTAGCCTACGCCAACTTATTAGATACTAAGGGTGCGTTTGGATAATGTCATGGTTAGTGCAAAAATAGTGCTATCTAGATTAGTGGATGAAATAGTGCAAAAATAGTGCTATCTAGGTTAGTGCAAAAATAGTGCTAATTTTGTGCTATCTAGGTTAGTGAAAATGTTGTTTAGATTGCACATATAGAGTAGTGATGGTGAGAATTAGCAAAATAATAAATTATTTTAGTTTTCTAACGAATAATAATAATAAAATAATAAACTATTGATATCAATTTATAATATAATAATAATACAATAATAATAAAATTATAATAATATAATAATAATAATAACACAAATGACAATAATACAAAATAAAAAAATAATGAAAATAAAATAATGAAAATAATAATAATAATAATATAAAAATAATAATAATAATAATAATAATAATAATAATTATAATGATAAATAGTAATAAATAATAATAATAACAATAATAAATTTAATAATAAATAATGAAAATAATGACAATAATGACAATAAATAATAATAATAACAATAATATTTATAAATAAAAAATATAATAAAATAATAATAATGAAAATAAAATTAATAATAAAATAATGACAATAATAATAATATAAAAATAATAATAATAATTATAACAATAATAATAATAAAATAATAATAATATAATAATTATAATTACAATGTAATAATAATAATTCTAATGACAATAATGATAATATAATAATACTATCAAATAATATAATAATATAATAATAAGAATAATAATAAATAATATAATATAATAATAAATAATGACAATATTGACAATAAATAATAATAATAACAATAATATTAATAAATAATATAATAATAATGATAATGATAAATAATAATAATAATAAATGATAATATAATAATTATAATGATGATGATAATAATTATAATAATATTAATAATAATAATAATTATTATAATTATATTGGTAATAATTAGAAATAAATAAATAATTTAACGATGGTAATGATAATATATAATATAATAATACTGATAATAATAATAATAATAATAAATGAATTTTGCTATCCTTACAACCACTAACCTTGCTAACCCAACCAATTGATGGGTTAGTGGATTAGCAACTATTTGGCACTAATCCAAAATAGCTAAAACATGTTTGGATCGTTTTGAAGTTCAGAATAGCAGCTATTCTCGGGTTTGTGCTAACCCAGGGTGATCCAAACACACCCTAAAGGTTTTGTTGTTGTTGTTGTTGTTGGATTAAACTCTTTTTTGGTTTGACAATTTGCAAAAACAAATCAGTGTTAACCTTACACAATTAAGTTTTGTTGAGTTAAAGGTTTATACATGTACAAATTAATGTTACAAAGGCTAAATTATGCATGTACAAGTTAAGACGATCAAATAGAAGCAAGCAAAACAGATCTAGGCAAAGACTTGCATTACCATAATGCAAGGGAACCCGTCATAACGGGTTCCCAATCCGTGATAACAGGTTACTAATTCGTCACAATGGGTTGAAGAGGAGAAGAGCTGGAAGATAATGCAGAAGAGGACTTGGCAGAGCCTTGCATTACTATAATGCATGCCCAACCCGTCAGAACGAGTTGCCGGCCCGTCATAACAGGTTCCTCACCCGTCACAACAGGTTCTTGTCAAGGAGGGCACAAAAGTCAGCCAGAGATGCATTGAAGGGCAAAAGAGGAAAGGTACAAACCTATTAGAACGAGTTCTGCAACAGGTTGAGGATTTCTGTAATGTAAGCCTCCCTGTTCACAATTTCAGGACTCCAATATGTGTCCAGCCTATATATACTTGAGGGATACG
The DNA here is from genome assembly GCA_964058865.1 of Eleocharis quinqueflora. Taxonomy (NCBI): domain Eukaryota; kingdom Viridiplantae; phylum Streptophyta; class Magnoliopsida; order Poales; family Cyperaceae; genus Eleocharis; species Eleocharis quinqueflora. The sequence continues at coordinate 234,059 of CAXKVX010001068.1, forward strand.
AACCAGAAGCATCAAGAAAGTCCTCCCAAAGTTTACAAGCACTCAATTGAGCACCAGAAAGAGCACATTAGCTTTCTTCTTTAGCATCCATACCGTGAGAGTGTTAGGATACCTAATTCTCTACAGTCAATTCGAGAGAACACTTTGTTGATTGTTTTAGTTTGTTGAACTACGTTGTGTTGTCAAATAGTTCAACATTGTCTTTGATAGTATTGCCAATCAGATGATTAGGCCTTTGTAGAGCGATGTAGCCACTTGCAAAGGATTTGGAGCCTAAGATAGGTTCTTTCGATGTTTGGGACCTAAGATAGGTTCCGGAATTGTAAAAACACTTGTGATCTAGTGGAATTGGTCCCGAAAGGTATTTTACATGTGGAAGTCACGTGGATGTATGCCTAGTTTGTTTGTAGGTCGAACGACGTTACATAGCCTGCTCTCTTGCTTTCTTGCTCTTTACTCTCTCTTTTACTATATTTGCACATTATTGCTTGAATTGCTCAATTGCTTTTATTACTTGCTTGATTAAGATTTTAGCTAGGTGATTAAGATCTAAAAGTTTAAATTGAAATTGATAAAGTGCTTCTGCAATCGTATTTAACCTTAGAATTACAAAATAACAATTGGTATCATAGCAAAATGTTCATACCTAGTTAATTTGACCAACATGAATCTTGACACAAGTATGGTTGAACCTCCAAAGCTTATGTGAAATAGTGATTTCCAATATTGAAAAAAGGCAATGCAAGAATACTTAGAGGAAAATGATCTTTTATACACTCTTGATAATAAAGTCTTTTATGCCACTAAAGATTACACCATCTAGGACTCTAGACAATAGTTATGCTTCTTACTTCATACTAAATTTTGTAGAAGAGTCTATTGGTGAAATTCTTGTTGATTCAAATCTTATATATGAAATGTCGCATATTCTCGATAATGCATTTAGCAATGATACTAGTTCTAACACGAGTGATCTAAGTGTATTGATTCATAAAGATGAATCTACAATCATTTTGAAGAAATGGAGGACTTCATCGCAAAAGAGTAAGAAATGAAAGATAAAACAAAAGAAGATTTGGATGAAGAACTAACTCAAGTCTTCACTAGAATCAATGAGGAATACTTTGAAGAAAAGGAAATTCATAGCTTCTTCATCTTCTAACAAGCAAAGAGAGGTATATCTATACTCAGGTAGCTAGGTTTTAGATCAATTGCCAAGAATAGTGAACCCTTATATAATGACCAAACTACCTATAGTGAATATGAGTTGAGAGTTAAGTATGATAAAGCAAGAATTAGTTTGAATAAGAAGGATGAAGAAATCAAAGTGCTTTTAAAGAGAGTTTGTGATTTGGAGTCAAAATTAACTCATATTGAGTCTAAATGTCAAGAACCAAGTGTTTCAAGAGTTGAACCTACAAGTTTTGAAGTAAGTGTATAAACTAAAATAAACAGAAAAACCAATAACGGTTAAAACTAAAGAAGCAAAATCTTGCTTTTACATATGACAAAAGGCTCTCGTCCTACAAATACTCCAAACACAAAGACGATGTTAACTTAGGTACAAGAATAATAGTCAAGAAGGTTAAACCTCAAAACAAATTTATACAAATCAAAATGTATTATTACGAAAACCTAAGGTTAACACATTAAGAGGACTTTATTACAAGAAACATAGGTTAGAAACAATTAAGAGACATTATTATAAGAAAACTTGCTTTGAAGACACAATTAAAATTTCTCATTTTTGCGCAAGAGATATACTTTGGATATCAAATAGTTCCAACCTTGTTTGTAATTATTGTAACCACCGTGGTCATATGGCTTTTGAATGTCCCTTCAAAAGAAACAAACATAAAAATCTTTTTGTTTGAGTTTCTAATTCTTTCAAATAAACTTGACTATGAATAACCTCTATTTTTTTCAAAAAGTAGACCCTAAATTTTTTTCAAATTAGTAATTACCTTTTCCTTTTAAAAATACATATATTTATGTTTGGCCTCATCATTTAAGGATTATTCTTAAATAATAGATAGTGATTGTTCACACCACATGATGTGCAAAAAACTTATTTTTAAGAGTCTTAAGGCTTTTGATAGAGGTCAAGTCACATTTGGAAGTAATGAATGAGATAGTAAGATAATTGGAATTTGTACTATAGGTAATCTAATGTGACTATTGATTATGTCTATTTGGTTGATTGAGCTTTAAATTGTTAAGTGTAAGTAAGTTGTGTGATTACAATTTTTATTTTAGCTTTAATGACAAGGAATGCTTATTATATCATAACCATACAATGAGTTAGTTTATGCCGGTAAAAGAACCAAGAATGTTTATTCCCTTCACATCAATCATTTTATTACCGGTGAATTTTGTCTAAATGCTATTAATTTGGAATGATGGTTATGACACCGAAGGTTATGTCACATCTCATTTAATTCTATTAAGAAACTAGACAACTTGAGTTAGTACATGGACTACATATTTCTAGGGTAAATTTGATAACATGTGTGATGCTTATAAATTTGCGCTACGTTAATGGTACACTTAACTTGGGTATTTGACATGAACGAACCACTAAGTTAGACCTAATTGGGTATACCGATGCCGACTTTGCCGGTGATCGTATAGATAAAAATAGTACTAGTGGAACATGTCAATTTTTTGGGTGAATCTTTAGTGTCTTGGTCAAGCAAAAGCTAACTTTAGTTGCTCTTTCTACGACCGAAGCAGAATATATAGCTGCAGGTAGTTATTGTTTCCAAATTTTGTGGATGATCCAAACTCTTAAGAATAATAACTTGCATTATACCAAGTTATCCATAAAGTAAGATAATACTAGCACCATCATGATGTCTAAAAATCCAATAGCTCATGCAAGGACTAAGTACATATATATTCATCATCAATTTCTCAAGGATCATGTATAAAAAGGGAATATTGAACTTGTGCACATTGATACTAAAAATCAAATTGCGGATATTTTTACAAGGCCTCTTGATACAAACCAACATATTGAATTAAGATTCAAATTGGTAATGATTGAAATTACAAATTGAATTGTTGGGGATGAGTATATAAATATCTTGGGCCTTAATTGTATAATTTATATATTAAGGGGAGATTATTTATCTTGGCTTAAAATTAAAATACATGCAAATATTTAGGGAAAAATTATTTTTAATTGAGCCTTTTTCCAATCTTTGCAAAAAGGGGGAGAAATGTAGTGTTGTGCATGAAATTTAATATGCACACACATAGAATTTTGAAAATTATCGAAAGGGGTAGTTTTTAGGCTAAACTCTTCTTTGGTTTGACAATTTGTAAAACAAATCAGTACTAACCTCGCACAATTTAGTTTTGATGAGATGCAAGTTTATACTGGTAAAAATTAATATTGCAAAGGCTTAATTATGTATGTACAAGTCAAGACAACCAAATAGACATCAAGAGCAAGCAAAGTGGACCTAGGCAGAGCTTTGCGTTATCATAACGCAAGAGAACCCATCACAACGGATTCCCAACTCGTCCTAACGGGTTACCAACCTGTCACAACGGGTTGAAGAGGAGAAGAGCCAAAAGACAATGCATAAGATGACTTTGGTAGATCCTTGTTTTACTATTATGCATGACCAACCCATCATAAAGCATTCCTCACCCGTCACAACAAGTTTCTGTCAAGGAGGGCCACAAGTCAGCCAAAGATGTAGTGAAGGACAAAAAGGGAAATGTGCCAACCCGTTAGGTATACTTGGAGGAATTATGTAATGCAAGCCTCCATGTTCAAGATTTCAAGACTCCAAGATGTGCTCAGTCAATATATACTTGGAGGATACAAACTAGAAGCATCAAGAAAGCCATCTCCAACTTTACAAGCACTCAATTGCACACTAGAAAGAGTACAATAGCCTTCTGCTTCAGCATCCACACCTTGGGAGTGTTAGGATGGCTAATTATCTAATTGTCAACTCGAGAGAACACTGTTAATTGTTTTAATTTGATGAACTACGTTATGTTGTCAAGTAGTTCATCATTGTCTTTGATTGTGCTCTCAATCAGACGATAAGGCCTTTGTAGAGTGGTGTAGCCACTTGCAAATGATTTTGAGCCTAAGGTAGGTTCTTTTGTTGTTCCACCGAAGATAGATTTCACACTTGTAAAAACATTTGGATTCGAAGGTCCCGTGGATGGAGGCCTAGCTTGTTTATAGGCCAAACTACGTTAGATAACGTGTGTTGGTGCAATTCAAGTTGAGCCAAAAAATACCGAAATCCTAATCTATAAAATTGCAATTCAAATTTAAACTCCACAATACAGTTGTGGTAATTGAACTGCTGAATTTCAGTAGATTGAACTACTGAATTTCAGTAGATTGTTTCCAAGTTTGTCCTGATTTTTTGCATCCGTAGAGAGGCTCCTTGCGACCGCAATACAGTTGTGGCTTTCATTGTTTTGCTTGGGCTTTAACTCAATTTAATTGGTTTTAGCCCAAATAATATTTCTAACTTTACATTAACACTAGTTTTAGTTTAATTAATTATAATCGGTCCATCAACAATTAAATTAATTCACATTAAATTCAATATATTCATATCCAAGATCTTAGCGAAATACGTATTATGTCATTGTTTTAGATAATCACATTTATGTCATATCTTATTCAGTCCTGGTAATATTATTGACAATATGTGATATATTAATCATATAACACATAGTCCAAACTTTATTTGTTAGATTTGATGTCTCAACTCCAACAATATTCCACAAGGACAAGTGTGATCCTTTTGATTAAATATACCTGTGAATCTGCAGATTACTTAAGATTTTTGTCTTTCTTTTCATACTTCTTGAATAATTTGGTTCACCAGTTATACCAACCAGGGGCTTAAGCTACGTTACCATATTTTCTGCATGGCTATCTCGACTGAAATCACACTGCCAAGTACAGCTGGATGACATGGATTAGATTCTTGACATATAGTTCGGAAACTACATGAGAGTGTGATTATACGTGCCTATTTTCAAATGTATCATATTTATTTTTTACTTTAGTGAGATCAAAACTTTGAAGAGAGAAAACAATGAGATTCAACATATAATTTACAAATATTATACTTGTTACAAATTACATAACATAGAACAAAAATAAAATCAGCCTCCCATATTTTCTTCAAACTATCCTAAAATATGTACTACACCCATATGAGCAACATGCTCATGAAACTTCTTAGGTGGTAGTTCTTTTGTAAGGGCATCTTCAATCATGGAGTTTGTACCTACAAGTTCTGTCTGCAACTCATTGTTCTGCACTCTCTCTTTTGCAGTAAGAAACTTCATATCTATGTACTTAGTCGAGGTTCTGTTGTTTGTCGCATAAATCACGACTGAATTATTGTCACATAGTAACGTTAATGGCTTCTTAATATAAGGGACTACTTTCAGCCAAGTGACAAAATTGTTGAGTCACACACCATAGTTTGAGGCTTTGTAGCATGCAATAAACACGGTCACCATTGTGGATGGTGTTATGTCTGTTTAGCACTTTTTCATGATATCGTGTCGTCTGTCATCATGTAGATGTATTGTCATGTAGATTTCATTCTATCCACGCATCCTCCGAAATCAGAATTGGTATATCAAAGGACCTCGAGCTTTTCCGATCTACGATATGTGAGCATATAATCTATTGTCTTCTTCAAGTATCTAAGCAACCTCATTGCTGCCTTCCAATGATCAATACCTAGGTTACTTAAAAATTGCCCTAGCATTCCAGTTATGAAGGCTATGTCCGATCTCGTGCATACTTGGACATACATGAGACTGCCTACGATGGATGCATAGGGGATGTCTTTCTTGGCATCCTTTTCTAAATCAGTTTGGAGACATAGTGCGAGCTTGAACTTGTCTCGTTTAGCTACGGATGTGTCATCTAGTTTACAATCTTTCATGTCATACCTGCTCAATATTTTATCGATATAATTTCTTTGGGACAGTCTTAGAATACCTTGGGATCTGTTCCTTAGTATTTCAATCCCTAGAACAAATGAAGCAATTACCAAGATCTTTCATCTCAATGTTACTAAATAGAAAATTCTTGGTTTCATGCAACATATTTTTATCGTTATTTGCAAGTAGTATGTCATCCACATATAAGATCATAAAAGTAAATTTGCTTCCACATAATTTAAGGTATATTCATTCATCAACTAAGTTAGACTCGAAACCATTTGAGATAACTATATTGCGAAATTTCAAGTACCATTGTCAAGATGCTTGTTTTGAGTCTATAAATGTATTTCTTGAGTCGGCACACCATAGACTTTGGATCGCCGATCACAAAGTTTTATGGTTGCCTCTTATAGATCGTTTCATCAATGTCACCATTAAGAAAAATTGTCTTTACATTAATTTGGTGGAGCTCTAAATCATATTGTGCTATCAGTGCCAATATAATCCTTAAAGAATCTTTCGGTAAGTTTTTGTTCTATGCCATGTAATTTGTAACAAGTATGATATATGCAAATTATATTTGGCGCTTGGTATACCTTGGTCCGTCTGTGATCCACCTCCCCCACCTGATTGGCCTAGTCATTATATATAAGTTTTTTTATTAAGATTTTTTTTTTAAAGATTCTTTAACATAATTAATGGCACCATGTTTAAAGTTTTGAATAGATATTAAGAATGCAACTTAAGAATTTTTCATTTAGTTTATAGGTTCCACAAAGAGAATAATATCTATGTAATTAAATAATCTTAATAAAGTATTATCAAATTGTGATCTCATCAAATATTGATAAATCAGATTATTCAAGTTATGTGGGAGTAAAACATAAATACAATATGTCTTAAAGAATAAGGATTAAGATAAATGCCCCCGATCAAAATTAAAAGCAATAAAGTCTAAGTATTTATATGCCATATAAGCATAAAATATGTTGATATATAGCCATAAGGATATTGTGTTATATAACGACAAATTCGAGAAAATACTTAGTATAAAGATACTTATAAGATCTTTCATAATACAAATGCGAGATCTTAAATGACTCATAGCACACAAAAGAATAATACTCAAGTATCAGATCTTGAAAAAGTTTTTTGGAGGTCATATCAAATCTGATTTCAGGATTAAATGCATGATTTCATAAAGATGACACTCTAATGAACTTAGAGTAGAGATCATTTAATTTATATTGTGACAATAAAAGAGCCATGCATGATAATACTAGAAACTTAATAAGGCTGAAATGTTTTTCATATAAGTTTCCTAAAAGAGAGATTAAAAGATAGAACATATAACAGTACATGCTTCATATTCACAACGTTTGTGAAAAGTGTGGGAGTCTGATTTTGAGGAAATATATGTTTCATGTAATTGGCAACAAGTTGTAATATATATGCAAGTTACATCTCTCTTTTTAAAGCCTTGATAATACTGGAAACTTGATAGTTTTCTAGTAGTTTAAAAGAAAGATTGAAAGAGAGAACATATAACAGTACCGATTTCATATCCACAAGGTTTGTGGAAAATGTTGGAGTCTGATTTTTAGGAAATATATGTTCCATGTGATTTGTAACAAGTTGTGATATATATGCAAGTCACATATCTTTCTTTAAAACTTTGACATCACTAAAGAATAACGTGACCCATTCGGAAATAGGCACATACAATCACACTTTCGTGTAATTTCTGAACTATATGACCAAAATCTAATTCATGTCATCCAGAAATATTTGGTAATGTGATTTGTATCGAGAAAACTGCATAGAAAATGTGGTGATCATCATTTAAGTTCCTTGTTGGTATAACTGATGGACCGAATTGGTTAACAGATACGAAAAGAAAGACAGAAAAGTTAAAGTGATCTGGCCATATCTAGACATATGTAATCAAATGGACCACACTTATCCATGTGGGAGATTGTTAGAATTGAGACGTTAATTCTGATAAATAAGATTTGAACTACGTGTTATATAATTACGAGGAGTAATATATGGATATGTCAGATAATGTGATTAACTGATAAACAATGACATTATACGTATTTCACTAAGATTTTGGGCATGAATGCATATAAAATTTAAGTAAATTAATTATAATTATTAATGGACCGATTATGATTAATTAAACTATATATTGGTGTCGATGTAAAGTCAGAAGTATTGTTTGGCCTAAATCCAAGTCAAGTTGGATCAAAGCTTGCGGCCGCACTGGATAGAGGAGATTTGGCAGTTAATCGTCTGATTTTCGGAAGATTGATTACAGCCACAATGAGATCCATTGCCACCATGAGAGACCTATTCCAAGACAGGTTTTGACTGCCTATATTTGTCGTTATTTTTCTGATTGGATATTTTAGGTTTTATACCAAATTCTGTGGAATTATTTACCGAAGTAATAAGAGGATTTGGAAAAGATTTGGAGATAATATAATTTCATATATTCTATGAATATTTGATAATTAATTATGTATCTTTCCAAGATACGTTAATATCTCTATAAATAGCGTTGGGTCTCCATGCACTCCCGATTATCGACAAGGGCCCATGTGATGCGCATAACCTCCATTCTCTTTCTCCATTAAAGAAATTACTTCTCGGTTCATTCATGACCTTGAAGAACAAATGGGCACCGGGATATGGTTGGACAGGCTTGCTAGCGCACTGTTCCGAGCTTCCGCACCTCCATCACCAAGGACTCTGTTGGAAGAGCAAGTGTACAAGAGAGATCGTAGGGGTGGAAGGTAAGTATTGCTTCCGCTGTTATTGGTTTTATTTCGGATAATTAAGCACGAAGGTCGGTCTAGTTTAGAACTGCAATTCTTTAGTCGTAATTTAGGTTTTGTGGCTCTGGCCTAAATAAAATTGCACCAACAAAACTTTTATATGTCATGTAAGTTATGAGTTGTCTTCTCAGATGGCATAAGTGAATCTTTCTCTGCGTATGCTATTTTTAATTGCTAATTACGTTACTTTCATTTGTCAATATATTTGTGAAGGAAGAGAGTGACTGCTCCTAAAAAAGATGAAGAAACAACTAGCCAACATACAAGAGAAAAAGAAAAAGAAGGAGAAATAACTACTTGGTCACTCGATTCATAGCGCATTAATGAGGCATGAGAGGAATTGAAAATTGAAGTACTTTTTGGAGCAAATTGATGCATAATGATGATTTTATTTTCGTCTTTTGAATTGCAAACTGAAATGGAGAAATGACTTCTACAAGCCTAAAACAAAATGTTATTTAATCTACTTTTCCTTTGGCATTTACTCTGAATTGTAGTACTAATTGTTTTTTATTTATTTAAGTTTGTATTTATGTGTTTCTGTAGAAGCTCCTTATCGAATTAACAAGACATGGAAATAATTAGAAATGGTAATTGTATAATATAAGGATAGTCATGACTCTATTCGTATCGAATTAATGAGACATGTGAGGAATTGAAAATGTTAATTGTATAATACAATGGTAGTCATATGACATGAAAGAATATTGTAATCCAACTAGATATGTAATTATTTTGTTTTAAATGATGTCATGAATATTATTATTAATTATTTTACTATTGATCAATGTGGTACTTTTGATGTATTGCATGATCTAGATGCATATGTAATCATGTTTGATTAATATGGTTGACATGATTTGGATGTTTTATAAATTGTTGTGTATATCATGTTGTATATATATATATATGAGGGGGGATCCATGGCCTCCTCCTCGTGGCCTCCACTCCGTAGCCTCCAGCCTTATTTTCCACCAAAATCAATGAATATGGCCGATCCGGACCATTCAAAATATTACTCATACTAATATAGACTTGGAGACTAAATTTTAGATTTTTTTGAATTTTTTTACTATTTTATCGGACAGGTTGAAAATTGGATGTCTATAAGTCGTTAGATAAAAAAATTTGGTCTCCAAGTCTATATTAGTATTAAGAATATTTTCAACGGTCCGGATCGACCATTTTCATTGATTTTGATGGAGGAGGCTAGAGGAGGCTACGAAAATGGAGGCCAATAGATCCCCCCTCTATATATATATATATATATATATATTACCGTGTTATGCAAAGTAAAAAGTGTATTTTACTTCAGCATAAAAATCATACACCGACAACTCAAATGATTGATCTAAGTTGGTCAACCAATTTTGACATAAAAAGCATAGCTACAAAGAATAGTGTTATTTTTACAAATTTTGACAATTAACACATAAAAAATCTCCTAGTAAACCAATTTTGAGCGCATTTGAAGTTTTTGAAAGTGAACAAGAATAGTGTTATTTTTAATTATTAAATTGTGTTATTTATAGTGTTACTTTTAATTATTAAACTGTGTTATTTTTGCTTATTTTTCAAAAATTCAAAAAGCATAGCTACAAAACTTCAAATGTGCTCAACATTGGTTTAGTATAAGATTTTGATGTCTTAATTGTGTTGACCAACTTAGATCAGTCATTTGAGTTGTCGGTGTATGATTTTTTATGTCGAAGTAAAACACTCTTTTTACTTTGCATAGCACGGTAACATATCTCATATATATATATATATATATATATATGCTATGGTGCACTACGAAGCCATAATTATTTTTGGCATCACAATTAAATTTCAAATAAGAAAATTCGAAACAATCGATCCAAACCATCCAATGTGATCTCTATATTGAAATCTCACTAGAGACCAATTTATTCAATTTTTGAATTTTTTTACTATTTTTTAGTGGGGTATGAAATTTTATTGATATACTAATTTCTGGACCATCCAATATGGCTGATTTTGCACCCCTCTAAAAAATAGTAAACAAATTCTAAAAAATAAAAAAATTGGTTTATGGTAAGATTCCAATATGGAGATCACATTGAACGGTTTGGATCGACCGTTTGAATTTTAAAATTTTAACGTGATGCCAAAACTAATATTGGCTTCGTAATGCACCATAGCATTTCTCATATATGTATATATATATATATATATGTTAATTATGACGATCTAGCAAAAAGGGAGTAGCCACGTAAGCAGCAAAAACTTTCTAAAAATATTGTTGTTCTATGACGGGTATTACCAAAGAAAAGGTGTAGTTTAGAATATATATTACACCAGTATCAAGTCATATCAAGTTATAAAGGCACTAGCGAGTAAAAAAAATATTAAATCTTTCACGTCAGATATTAATAATAAGAAGTGGTGTAGATTGGCTGAGGACAAGCGGAGTGCGTCTCATATCTCTACGACGGGTTTTAACTTAGCTTTTGCAACTCCCGTAGTTACAACGAAAGATAATTAGTGTATAAGCCTCAAAAGACCCAGTGTGGAAACCGTTTATTCGTACTGACATGATCCAAAATCGTTAAATAGGCGGAAGTTCACACATTCATGAAAACATATAAATGTTAGCTTCTAATTAGATTTGTAAGAATTAAACAGTATTATAAGTCTGAACACATGAATGAAGTATATAAACACTTGAATGCATGACAAATGCCACTACAACAGATTTAACTTTTAAAAGCGGACATAAACACACTTTAACAGCGGACTTCACACCGCTATAAAAGAGAGGGCTTTTAAAAGTCAGGAAGGGCCGCTTTTAAATGTTTGGCCTTTAAAACCGAACCAGCCCGCTCCTAAAGATATTTTTGCAGCGGATGGATCCGCTTTTAGAGAGACCTTTTATACCGAACCCTAGGCCAACAGCCCACTTTTAAATATGTATTTAACACCGAACCTCGGGCCGACAGTCCGCTATTAATTATTTGAAAGTCCGCTTTTAAAGGGTTCTGGTGCTTAATTCGAAATTGAGGCTATTAAACCGGACACTATATTGGGGTTCAGTTTTAAAAGTGTAAATTTTGTTTTTGTTTTTGGTGGCTATTCCATTTTACTAGCCTTATACAACATGCATACAAATCACAACATACAACATATAAATCACAGCATACATCATATAAATCACAAAATTGCATACAATAATAAACATACAAATGCATATCGTAAAACATACAATATCACATTGAGCTGAAGAAAAAACACAACTTGGTGATGGTCCTTCTTACAGGGGGTTTCAAAATTTCTCGAATTGCAATTGGAAGCAATTGTGTCAACAAGACGTGATAGTCATGTGACTTCACTCCGATCAATTTCATTTCCTTCATCGATACCTTTGCTGAGATATTTGAGGAATAACCTGATGGGATCCTAAGGTCATTTAAGCACCCCAACAAACTCTTTTTCTCATTAGTTGTTAGAGTCCAGCTTGCTGCGAACGAATCCCCAATTCTAACATGTCATTTCTCGCTTTGATTCCATATTTAGTTTTGCTAGGAATATTCAACAACAAACCAAGGATACTCTCGGCGACGTTCTTGATGATGTGCATACCATCCAAATAATGCTTAACCTTCAAATTTTGCCAGTAAAGAAGATTCCAGAATATGGACTTCTTTCCAAACTGGACCATTACATTTTGTACCATCTCAAATCCTTCTTCCGGATAATGGTTGTTTTGTTTTTACTAACTCTTATTTTCCTTCGAATTCTTTGGTCAGATCTCGATATGGATGCTTAATTGCAAGGTGTCTTCGATGTGCCACGTAAATATTCTTCTTATAGTGACTCAATCGTATAGAAAGTGTGTCTTCGCGGCAAATGGCACATGCTTTGCCCCCTTTAATCTTGTAACCAGATAAGTTCCCGTATGCGGGATAATCATTGATCGTGCAGAAAATCATGGCACGAAGAGCGAAGTGTTCTTTCAAATGCGAGTCGTACACTTCCTCTCCTGTACTCCATAATTTTTGGAGGTCATCCATCAATGGTGCAAGGTACACGTCTATATCATTTCCCGATTGTTTGGACCCCGAAATCAACAATGACATCATTATGTATATTCTTTTCATGCACAACCAGGCAGGAAGGTTGTACACACAATAGCACCGGCCATGTACTGTGACGACTACTCATGTTGCCGTAAGGATTCATTCCGTCCGTACATAGCCCAATCTTAAATTTCTGGACTCGCTCCCAAAATTTCCTATCTATGTTCCTCCATTCGGGAGAGTCTAGAGAGAAGAAAAGGAGAGAGAAGAAAAGGGAGAGAGAAGAGATACTTGGCGGGGACAGAAGAAAAATTTCGCGCTAAAACATTTAAAATCCGAAGTTTCTCTAATGTCGCTGTTAAAATACTTTTAAAAGCGGATGTTGGGAGATGCCGCTTAAAAAAAAAACCTTTTAACAGCGGACACAAAACCAGCGTCCGGTTTTAAAGGCTTTTAAACTGGACTGTCCCAGCTGTCCGCTTTTAAAGGCTCTTTTTAACAACGGACTGCAGCTCAAGGTTCTATTTAAAAGGTCTAAAAAAAGGAATTTTTTCATTTAAAACCGAATTTGAAGTTGCGACCGATTTTAAAAGATTACTTCGATTTTAAAGGGTCGGTTTTAAAGACTCTTTCTGTGATTGTGAGTATTATTATTTTTTTGGTACAATTAAGTAGTTATTTTATTTGTATAGGATGGAAAACGCTTAGAGCGAAGGAATACATATATAGCAATATTGCAATATATAGAAAATAAACACCGGATATCGTAATTAATGTACACGAATTATTGACGGTGCTTTTTTTTAAATGTTCTTTTCTTACTACCGAGATCACTATTTGTAGATCTGAGAGGGAACATATATAGATGTTAGAAGATTGTTAGTCACTTTTTCAGAAAAAAATATTTTAGCTGATGTGTTTCGTAGTAACTTTTGCCGAAATTTTTTTTATTAACCAAAATAAATTAAAAAAACACCAAACTGGCAAAATTCGGATCAAAATCACCAAAATAGCCATTCCGGAATCATAGACACCGGAGTAACTCCGGAATCACAGAGTCCGAAATAACTCCGAAATCACAGAGACCGGAATAACTCCGGAATCACTGATTCCCGAGTTTAATTTATACGAAATTCAATGAACAATTGAATTGTTCCAGCGCCTCTGAATTTTTTAATAATAAAAATATTAATATTTTATTTGATGAGTTGGGTTGTATTTATGTAAGTTCTTGTAACGAATTCGACTGCACTTATCGAGATTATAATTAATCTTTTTTAACGTCGCAAATCATCGAGCTGTAGATATCCGAGTCTACTTCCACCACGTTGAGTTCGATTTGCGATCGGAGAAACGTGCATCTCAAATTTCGCTCCATCTTGAACATATATCTTAATTAGTCTTTTTTATAATGATTTTGCGTCGGATTCAATTTTGGATTGCTCATTTCTCCGATCGCAAAACAGACTGGATGTGATGAAGTAGACTCGAATATCTACAGCTTGATGTCTTGCGACGATAAAAAAATACTAATTATGATGCCGACGAGCTGAGCTGAAGTTGTTATAAAAAATATTAAGTATGATTAGCATTTTTTTTTCTACAAACTTCGACTACTCTCTCCGGAATCATAATTAATTCTTTTTTATGATCGCAAGCCATCAAATTGTAGATATTCGAGTCTACTTCCACCACATTGAGTCTGATTTGCGATCGGAGAAACGAGCGATTCAAAATTGATTCTGACACAAACACATGATAAAAAGTTACAAATTAAGATATAAGGTGATAGTGGAGCCAAATTTTAGATGCGTGTTTCTCCGATCGCAAATCAGACTCAACGTGGTGGAAGTAGACTCGAATATCTACAATTCGATGGCTTGCGATCATAAAAAAGAATTAGTTATGATCCCGGAGAGAGTAGTCGAAGTTTGTAGGAAAAAAATGCTAATCATACTTAATATTTTTTGTAACAACTTCAGCTCAGCTCGTCGGCATCATAATTAGTATTTTTTTATCGTCGCAAGACATCAAGCTATAGATATTCGAGTCTACTTTCATCACATCGAGTCTGTTTTGCGATCGGAGAAATGAGCAATTCAAAATTGAATCCGACGCAAAATCATGATAAAAAAGACTAATTAAGATATATGTTCAAGATGGAGCGAAATTTGAGATGCACGTTTCTCCGATCGCAAATCGGACTCAACGTGGTGGAAGTAGACTCGGATGTCTACAGCTCGATGATTTGCGACGTTAAAAAAATTTAGTTATAATCTTGATAAGTGCAGTCGAATTCGTTACAAAAACTTACATAAATACAACCCAACTCATCAAATAAAATATTAATATTTTTATTATTAAAATAATCGAAACAACCTCTCCCTCTCTCTCCGCAACACAGTGCAACAAATAAATCCGGAATCATGGATTCCGGAGTTATTCCGGAGACTGTGATTCCGGAGTTATTCCAGAGCCAGAGATTCCGGAATGGCTAGTTTGGTGATTTTGATCCGATTTTTGCCATTTTCGTGTTTTTTTAATTTATTTTGGTTAATAAAAAAAATTTCGGTAACTTTTGTGCTTATCGAATTTCAACCGAATCCTCCTACACGAAGAGCGCTGTTAATTTTTGCAGTTATTATTTTACTTTTTTCACTTTTTATTTAAAAAGGTTATATTTTTATAGAAACCAGAAATTGCATCGCGGTGTACAATCGCTTCTTAGCTTTTTTCAAGAAGAAACATTATGTATTAAAAAAATAAACTGTACAATTATGCTAACTTCAATCTTTTTGTTAAATAACATTGTTTCACTAAAATTAAAGATATAATAATAAATATCATACATTTTTCTTTATGTTTTTTTGAAAGCATGATGATTTATATGACACTACGACAGATTTGACCTTCTAAATCAGACAAAAATGGCTTTTAAAACTGGACTACACGCCGCTGTTATTGAAGGCGCTTTTAAAAGTCCTAATCGTCCGCTTTTAAAAAATTAGCCTTTCAAACCGCTTCTAAAAATGTTTTTTTACATCGGACCCTATCATAAAGCCTGTTATTAAATAAAATATTTAATATCGGACTCTAAGTTGACGTCCGATTTAATAGACCCAATTCAAAATTTGACACTGGTGTCAAAGACTCAATTCATATTAATGTGGTCCGCTTCTCTTTGGTCAGGCCGGTGTAAAATATTTTTCAAATTTTTTATAAAAATAATCTAGAATTTTTTATTTTTTTTCCAAAAAGATCTAAATTATAATTTTATAAATAATCTAAAATTTTAGAATTTATTTTAAAATAATCTAATGTTGTTTATTTAAATTTCAAATTCAAAATTAATTCAACATGTATATTAAGATTCAAATTCCACATATATATTTTAGAATCCAAACTTCTTCTGATTCGTGGATTATTATTTTTCTTGATTCATGTTCCAAATTTTCTAAGAAATAAAACTTTTCAGATGAGAGAAAGAGAAATAAATCAAAAGACAAACGAAATTTTTTCATGTAGCTTGTAATTTTTTTTTGCTTAGTGAAGAGATCAGATGAGAGAAACGAGAAATATGAGAAATGAGTGAATTATATAGAAAATCAAAGAGGTGAGAAATGATAGAAAGAGATGAATTATATAGAGAATCAAAGAGGTGATTCGTGGAATTTTTCTGAGTGGTTTCTGAGTGTTAGATCATTATAGAATGGACGCTGTGGATTAGAAGCAACAAGGACGATATGTGGGATATCTTTTAGAACCGGAGTGTATAAAGGATTCGGTTTGAAAGACCCCTTTAACACCGGCCTGTACAGTGGTCGGTTTAAAATGCCCCTTTAACACCGGCCTGTCCAGTGGTCCGGTTTAAAAGCACCCCTTTAACATCGGCCTACACAGTGGTCCAGTTTAAAAGACCCATTTAACACCGGTCTGTGATATTTTAGAAAACTTTAACACCCAAGTTTGATTAAAGTTCGATGTTAAAATTATAGCCGATTTAAAATGGGAGCTGTTAAAGCCTCTTTATGTAGTAATGTGAAATGAGAAATGTGTAAACATTAATAATGTGAATTTAATGTTATTAATAATTTATAAAGAAATTAATGACGTGTCGCGTGTCTGATAACGTGGATACACGTACAATGCAAGTTGAATAGCAAAATGAAGTGTCAGAGTGTCAAAAAAATTAAACACGCCAACACTTAGCATGCTTTATATCTAGTATTGAAGACGTCGTACAAAAGAAAAAAAATATATTTCGACGTACCTATATATAGTATTGAAGACGTCGTACAAAATAAAACTTTATAATTTGAAGTCATTCGCGCTATTACAAAACTTGGTCTTAGAAAATAATAAATTGGCCTTGAGCTGTTCAAACAAAAATGTAACTATATTTATCATTCAATCACTCTCCTACGGATTTTTAGAAAATTAATAATTAATTGTCCTTTTAAACAGAGTCAAGAATTGACAAGTAAACACTAGCGGTGCGTTCAATTTATATTAATGTTAAGATCACAATCTTATATATTATTTAAGAAAGCGAAGAAGTGAACGATTCAAACAAAAATGTCACTATACAATCGTTCGACTCTCAAAAATATATGAAAAAGATTCATGTCCTTTTTATGTTTTTTTTCCTCTAGCGAAATAAAAAAAAATGTCATGTGGAGTACGTCAAAAGGCCAATGAAAAGTATACATAAATGAAATTTTAAAGCGTAGAATTTAGTGTCGTACTAATTAAATGAATGAATAATGACACAATTAATTTTGTGTAGAATAAATTAATAATGATAGTATGTAATCACAATATGTCTGTCAGCTGGTCTAAATAATATTTTATGCTGTCTGTATCAAGTTTCTACGTAGGGTTTAGGATTAATTGTCCATTTTTAAAAAATAAAAAATACCTATCCTTTTCTATTTTGAATGCATTTTGACCAGGTCCACTAAAGTTTCAGTAATACATGCACGCAAAATTAATATACTTTTATTTCAATGTGAACTTAATGAAATTAAACTCTCCTAGCTCACAAAGTATATATGTATACTTTGATCATGTGTGAATTTTACGTCTATAAGTGTGGGGCACTGTGGGAGACAAAGTTGGAGGTACCATAGCAAGGTCTTATCATATCGAAAAATATATGGTGCCTCCAGCTTTGTCCCCACAGTGCTCCTACTGTCTGTGCTGGTGGATTCCATTCATGTGGTGAATCTCACGTCTATAAGTGTGGAGGCACTGTGGGGGTAAAGCTGGGGGCACCATAGCAAAGTCCTATATCATATATGCACCGTAATTATTGGAGAGAACGCGCAATAGCGTGAACTATTAAGAGACAAATTCTAAGATAAAATATGATAGATATCACGTGTACTTTCCAGTTGGCACTTAATTGGCAGCAGAGTCAAACACAGAATTAATGAATTATGGTCTCCTCTCAACCAATGCAACGGATAATGTTGAATTCTGACGACTTTATATTGGTTTTAGTAACAAACTTGACATCTGCATGCATTTGATTTTTTTTTTTTGAATCAAAAAATGAGTGTATAAATAAATAAATAAATCGGTTGAGGACCACAAAATAATTTTCGACCCACTTGACAGAGGACAAACCACAATTGCATTATATATATATTATGGGAAAATTCTACTTCATCCCCTCTCCCTCATTTTCCAATGCTTTTTAATTTTTGTAACAAATTTTCTTTGTCCAGTAGTTGTGTTAACTTTCAGGGGCAGATTCAGGATTATCGCTAGGTATTCAAGATTTACGGTTTTTTTCAGGAGTTCGAAAGGATAGTTATTCTTAAAAAAAATTATCTTATATGATTTTTTGTATAAAAAAATTTCAAATACATGGTCATTTTAAAAAAAAAGTAATATATGGTCATTTTTTATTTTTTTTTTCTAAGGAGTTCAGCTGCACCCCTAAGTGTATGTGACTCCGCCACTGTTAGCTTTTACTTCATACATGAACAAATATATTCCAGTCTCGAGATTTGTCTCCTCCAATGCTCCTATCATGCATTTATGACAAAAATGGCCTCATTACGATCAAGATTTCATGAGATCTGATCGATCAAGATGATGAAGGAAAAGATTGAGCAAAACCCGAAGGCACTGTGACAGCGTCCTTATTTCATTTGGTGTCATATTTCATTGTGTTCCATGTTACAATAATATTCAAATAATAACATCTGGTATAACTATGTAAGTACTTAGTATGGAATTAAACAGTTAACAATCGAGCAGATTTCCATGACAAATGTATGATAGAAACAAGTCCTTGTAACCTTGTTGGTACAAATGAAGAGAAAATGAAACAAGTCCAATGGAATTGATTATACCAGGAAAGGATTTCTTTTGGAATATTAAATTCCTGCACAAATGGATTACAAGAGAATACAAAAGAAGTGTAGGACTCTCCAATCCGATGTTCCCAAACTCAAATCTCTGTTTGAATTCAACGGTCAAGCTCCAAATCATTTTTTTTATATATAAATGGTCCATATTTTTGTCTTCTCTAACGCTAAGAGGATGGGTAATAATAATAATAATAATAATTTGGTAAGTGAAATAAGATGGGCCAAATCCTACCTAGTGTAGTGGTGAGACACAAGATTTTCATGGGAAGGTCTGGAGTTCAAGTCCCGCTAGGAGCTACTTTTAGGATAGTTTTCAAATTTATTTTTTTTATTTATTTGTGGGTGTGTGTTGTAAGCCTACGGACAATGAATAAAAAAAAAGTGAAATAAGATGGAAGAACTCCACTTTAATTAAATTTGTCAAGTAAAATTAGATTAATTAAGGTGAAGTACGTGAAATAATTGTCTAGCTACTTCATCTCGATGAAAAGTAAAATTAATCCACCTCATTAGTACTAAAAACTCATTTTATAATTTCAAATTCATTTATTATCATCATCATTAAATCATTATATAGTTAACTATAATTAATGAAGTTAATTTTAAAAGGCTTTCGTCTTGATTAGTTTACAAATGAACAAAACAACATAAAATTAAAGCAGCAATGTTAGTGAAAAAATGCATAAATTTCTCTATATACAACTGGTAATCTCGATAGGAATATAATTAGAATTGTTTATCGTAGTAAGTCGTTGAGAAGTAGATAGTTAAAAATTTAAATTTATTCTCGTCGTGTATAGTTGAATTTGCAGTAGAAGCAATGAGATAAAACTAACATAGATCTAAAATTTTGTGTTTTCTCAGTAATTTAAATAGATGCATATCAAATTTGAACCAATTTAAAATTTAATTGATTATTTATTATAAACTCAGTAAAAATTTAATGTTAAAAGATGGGACCGTCTTGTTTTTATTCTCATCGTCTACCCTCTTGTTGTTTTAATTGAAGGAACATGTTCCGTCGATCCAATCATCTATCTTTACTGGACGCGTCCAGTTGAGTTCAGATGAAAATTTGTTTTACTTATGATCCATGTTGTTTTTGTTATTATGCATGTTATTTTTATTATTATGCATATGCTTCTTACATGCATAACCGTCAAAATATTTATGATTTATATGTTAAGTTTATTATGCTTTTTTGTTCTACTTATAATTTATTATGATTTCATTATTATATGTCTTTGTTATTATGCATGTTATTTGTATTATTTTGCATGTTAATTACTGGCATAATAACAAGAACAACATGCATAATAATAAAAACAACATGCATAATATAAAAAATAACATGCATTATAACAAAAACAACATGCAAACTGAACTCAAGTGGACATGTCCTATTGGGATCGATGGAGGGACCAATGAAGGAATCGATATATCAGCTCTCTTAATTGAATAATATTTTTTTACTTCATAACTATATGCACATGCTTAGTATATAGCTTATTTTCTCCTCTCTTTGCTTTCCTTTTATAAATAACACTACTATAGTTTTGATCTTGAAAATCGATCAAATATGACATTTAAAATCGGACACAGGGCCAGTAATATAGAGGGGGCTGTCAAAAGTTTTTGTTACCCGCTTTTAAATGTCAGGCTTTAACGTCGGACATTAATAAAGAACTGTTATTAAAGATAACTTTTAAAGTCAGACCTTAGTAAAAGACAGTTGTTAAATATTTATTTTAAACCAGACCATAGTAAAAGGTTGATGTTAAAGATAACTTTTAACGTCGAACCTAAAAGGTCGGTGTTAAAAATAATTTTTAAAACCGGACCTTAGTAAAATGTCGGTTTTAAAAATAAAAAATTAAAAATTAATCTGTAGCTGCATGTGTGACAACTACGATGTGACATGTTGACAAATATTTTTTCCAGATTTCTCCTTTTATAAAATATAATTTAGAAGAAAGACTTACTATTTAAAATATATTCATTTAATGCTGTAATATTTTTTTTCAAATACGCAGTAAGACTTGCATATTTTTTGCAATTAAAACCTTTGTATAAATATTTCTGCCATGTTATATGTCTAAATTATGTCTAATAAAAGAAAAGCAAAGAAATTTTGAAAATAATTTTGAAAGCAAAGAATGCATACTAATTCTATTTCTCTTTCAATTTTCTTCATTTTTCCTTCAAATTCAGATAGAGATATAGAATTAAAAAGATTGATATTTCCCCCAAATTCAAATATTTTCGATTTGATTTGTTGAGAGATAGAGAAAAATGAGAAGAAAAATTAAAGAGATCAGACGAGAGAGGGGAAAGGGGTACAAACTTATATAAAGAGAGAGATGAGAGGGATCCGTGGGATTTTTTGGAGTGATTTTTAAGCGTTGGATCGATTAGAATGGACGCTGTAGATTTAAGGATATAGGGACGATTCGTGTATTACTTTTAAAACTGAATATTAGTAAAATGCCTCTTTTAAAGATACAACCCTTTAAAATCGGACTTTAGTAAAAGGTCGGTATTAAAGACCCCTCACTTTTAAAATTGGACCTTAGTAAAATGTCGCTGTTAAAGACAACTTTTAAATCGGATCTTAGTAAAATTCGGTGTTAAAAGATCTTTAACACCGACCTTTTACTAAGGTCCAGTTTGAAAAGTTATCTTTAAAACCGATCCGCTGTTAAAGATACTTTTTAAATCGTCTTTAATATAAACTCCAATTTTAAAGGTCTACATCTGATTTTTTGGCAACCTTTAACATCCAAGTTTAATTAAAGTTCGATTTTAAAGCTATATTCGATTTAAAATGAATTATTAAAGTCTCTTTCGTTAGTAGTGTAAAACGATGCATTTCATGAGCAAAAGTCTCTGTTTAATTTCTTTTTTTGTTTGAGAAAAAGTTGGAGTCCTCAAATTTCACGGATCAGAAAATGTGATCTTTGTTACATTGTCTGTTCCTTTAATTACAAAGAAAAGTTCATATGACAAAAAATACATAAAAGAAAACAAAGTTTGTATCTTGTATGCACCAATTTCTTGTTGTCTTTCCTCTTCATTGTGCGAGTTACTGAACCATAAATCACATTCTGTGGTTATCTCAACTGCTAATTTTGTGTTGCTTGTAAGTATCCTTGAATATTCTTCTGACATCTCTCTCTTCAAATCACAAAATGTATTGTAACCTCAGTCTTTGTACGTCAATTATTTCTTGTTGCTGTTCTTGCAATGTCATCAGCGATACCGATCTGCTATGCTCAATCAACGCCTGTCACTGTAAAATTTCTTTTTTTGTAGTTTGAAGGTTAACTGACACGGACAACTAACATTTTGATTAAAAATTATTAAACAGTTTTTCTAAGGTCAGATGGTGAATGGCCAACTAGACATTAAATTGTATTTGTAAGAGTACGAATTAGATAAATAATAGATAGATGTACAAGTTAATGAAAAATATAAAGAGCGTACGTCAATGGAAGTATACTGTTAATGGACGTGCTCATTAGTTTCCGAATCATGTTTTAAAAATCTTTTATTGATCATTCAATAATATTCTGCTGAAAAGTAGAATGTAATATTTTTTTGTATTTATGTATTTTAAAAAGAAATTAATAAGAGATGGTTTGCCAGGACAGATGTAGGTTGAACCAGGAGGAGGGGCAAGTGCTCCTGGAAAAAAAATTGCAAAAAATATGTATGTATTTGTACGATTTGTCAAAAATTTTGCAAAATTATCATGTATATTTAAAAATTTTCGTCATTTTGCCTCTCTAAAAAAAATTATAAATCTTACCTCTCCTGACGAAAATCCTGAATTCGCCCCTAATTTGCTCTTAGTTTGATAAATACACATCAGAGTTGAAATCGATGACATATACTTACCGGTCCACCGGTCGCAGATAGTATCCAAACCGGTCACAACTGCATATTAGCGATGAGCTCCGGTCGCATATAACCTTGTCGCAAAATGAGCCTCGCAGATATTATCTGCTGACGTCACACCGGTCGCAAATGCTGCACTGATGACGTCATTTCATTTTGGCTCTTATGATCGCATGTTTTTCTTCTGTTTGCCTACTTTACCAATTTGATTTCCACTTTTACCAAGTTTTCCACTGAATTATATCAATGAAATAGTTTTTATTTGTTATTTCTGAACACCATTGTAGCAATAAAAGTGTTAATAAACATCAAAAGCCAACTACAAATTATATAACAAACATTTAAATATAAAAAAATTGTTACAAGCGGTTCTACTAAATGCTACGTATGCAATGTCTGAGATTTAAGTCTAAAACAAAAAAATCCTTCTAAGTTGCACTAATTCAACTGCCTCACTCAATATACCTCCTCTTGTGTGATAACCTCTGATTTTACCACCTCCTTGAATTCAGCATAAAGTGAAGAAGTAAGCTCCATAGCCTTGAATGCACATTCAGTTGTGACACCTGTAACCTCTGATTTGACAACATCGCGAAGGATTTCTTCAAACTATAATTAATCATACATGTAGTTGTAACAGTGTATACAGATCAATATCATTAAAATCACTTCAATCAACATGTAAGATTTATTCCAGAGAATCTAATATGTGATAAGTTTAAAATACAACTGTTACCTCATTCAAAAACTGTTTAATCCCTTGCTGAGATGTCTCAGTTCGGACTTTTACTGCAACATCTCCAGGTTTAAGGCAGCCTCGAAAGCCAATGATGGTCTCCGTTTCAGCAATTGCAAGAATCAAAGCCAGAAATTAGGATACGCTACCAGTATCCAGTTCTTCAAAAAAAGGAACTGGCTCAATTTGGCATAATGCCACATAAAAATTATAGTATGCAAGCAAAATGTTAGGATTTAAATTGCTAAACTACAAATTATGAAAATAGCTAAAGCACCCAAAATGACTTAATAAGCAAAAAAACCTATCCGAAGTATCATTGCTTGCTAAAAGCTTTTAGGAAAGTGTAATTTGACTATGTTCTCTCATACAGATCCATCTATCAGTGTGATCCTCAAGTGCTGGATTACTGGTGAAACCCATTTGTGAGTAACGTAGAAGACGCATGTGAACATTCTTTTTGTGAGGAAAAGTTTAAAAGATTGAATGCTTAGTGCCCACCAGATCCTCACAAGAAAAGGGGCAGGCTCATTGGGTTGGTACCAAACCTACCATACTAGCTATTCTTTAATATTCTATCTATATACATTTGATAGACCAGCTTATGCTCCCTTATAAGAAGAAATCAGATTTTATTTTCTTGCAATAACATGAGAATGAGAATTATACTGACAAGACCAACCTGAAAGTTTGAAACAATTGCCACGATTGATCCCTGCAACAATCGAACAAATTGATTGGAAAATAAACTCACTTTTACAAACTCTGATTATTTTTTATGCCACCATTAGGCCAAATTGACCTAATTGTTGAAATATTTGCAAATTTAACTGTATTATTTCTTCCAGAGAGCAATTTGTATAAGGTTACTTGATGTCTTGTTGCTTAGTTTCCTTTGAACGTTCTTTAGCTGATATACCTGGCACATGTACCATGACATGTACATGAAAGTGAAGGAAAATGCAATCCATGATGCAATATTAACCTTGGTAACAAGACAACATCAAATATAGATCAAAAGTAGCATTAGGATAAACAAAACCACTGCTAATTCTCACAATACAGAAAAAGATGAAAATAGTGTCACATATAACAAAAAAGAATTCCAGAAAAAGCTATCTCAAGACTTAGATACTAAATTGTACCTTTTAACTTCACTTCTTCCCTTTCTTTGGTGCCCTACATAATAAAAAAGGAGTACAAGAAATTAGTCATCTCATTCGAATAAGATTCACTATGTCACTATGAAGCTTGAGGTGTTGCTACTGGTGCTACTGGCTTCTCACCTGGGCCTCGAACTGATCAGAGAGGGTCTTTCATGAGCTTAATATTGCATCAAGGAGTTATATTTAATGGAAAAATAGTGCAGTCCATGGTTGTATTGTGACCTCTAGCTAGATCTATGACCCTTTGGACATTGCGTCCACCACCCTCATTTGATTAGCAAACCCTTTACCAAACATTATATGTAGTTGAGCTTGAGGTTTCAAGCAATCTATGATACCAACTGGTACATAATGCTAAACTGGCACATCTCAAAATTGTGTTGCAATAATACATATGCATAACTCAAAACTACATTAGTCTGATCGTATCTTTTTGTTCAGGTCTGCATTGGAGTTACTTTATATGATGTTTGAAACCAGAATAAGAACGACCTGAATGAGAATTATACATTTGTTCTGAAAGTTTGAAACCAGAATAAGAACGACCTGAATGAGAATTATACATTTGTTCCGAACAAATTGATTGGAAAATAAACTCACTAGCTAAACTTTGAAACAATTGCCACGATTGATCCCTGCAACAGATGGGAGGCAGAAGCGGAGAGGGATTGACTAGCTACTGTCGAAGCCGAAGCACCATATGAGGAGGCAAGTGGAGGAGAGGGAGTCGCTGCCACTTGACTGGCTACTGTCAAAGCTGGCGCCGTCGGGAAGAGCTGTCGGAGAATCTAGGGTTTACTAGATCGGAACAACCGTCACTGTCAGGATTAAACTTTGAGTTGCTGACGGTCACTGCGTCAGCCTCGCCTCCACGACGCCTTCACGAAGCTCCTCTCGCTAGATCAGAACAGAGTTGCTCGATCAGATCGATTTGTCGAGAGCTGTCTCCCTTTTCTCGATTTCTCTCTCTTTCGTGAAAGGGTACGAAGAAAATGAAATAAAGAAAAGAGAGTTCCTCGATTAGATCGATTCGGTGTGCCAATCCAAATTTCTTCGTACCCGTCGCCAATTTATTTTTTCAAGTCACAGCCCGTCGCGGTGTGCCAATCCAAATTTCTCAGCTTCGGGCTGTTGAGTGCGACCATGCTTCGGGCCGGACGCAATAACGGTCTCTGTTGGGCCTTTTTGCTGTAGTGACATTAGTTGTAGTCTTATAGATAATTGATTTTGATGATTTACTTATAAAATTGCAAAAAAAATATTAATTAATTACTATATTTGTATCATATGTATTGTCCATTTCATGTTTTTGTATGGTAATTTAAACAGTTAATGACATGGAATGGCGGATTCTAAGAAATTACGACCCGATAAAAATAACTAATTAAGACAAAGATTGTTCAAACTTGACTCCGATGCAAATTCATGATAAAAAGAATAAAATTTAATTTGCGGGAGATTAAATTTGTGCCACATCTTACTATGACCGTAAAATCAAATTTGATACGATGAAAACAAGCTCAATATTTATTTGACGACGTTTCTGATGGTATCTTATTATGATTTTACCGAGTATGTACAACACTTTAGTAAAACATTACTACCTGCTATTTTTTCAGTTTGTCGGTAAAAAGAACCAATAAAAAGATGTTATTCTAAAAAAATGAATAAATTATTTTTTCCGTCACATGGATTACATATATATACATATATAGATAGAGTTGTGCTAAAATATAGTATAAAGTAGCAAATTGCATATATTTTAGACATGTATCTCGAGATACAAAGTGCAAACGATCAATTTAGACCGTTGAAAATATTCTCCAAACTAATATCTACTCTGAGATCAAATTTTATATTTTTTAATATTTTTTACTAATTTATTGGAAGGATGAAAAATACTTCAAATTGGATGTCTATAAATTGTTACATTAATGAATTTTGAACCCATCAGATAAATAGTAAACAAATAAAAAAAATGAAAAATTTGGTCTCCAAGTATATATTAGTATGAAAAATATTTTTTACAATTCCGATCGATCATTTGCACTTTGTATCTTGAGATACGAATCTACGGTACATTCAATTTGCTACTTCATAAAGTATTTTAGCACAACTCATATATATATATATATATATATGAGGGGGGATCCGTGGCCTCCTTATCGTGGCCTCCACTCCGTAGCCTCCAGCCTTATTTTCCACCAAAATCAATGATATGGTCGATCCGGACCGTTCAAAACATTACTCATACTAATATAGACTTAGAGACTAAATTTTAGATTTTTTTGAATTTTTTTACTATTTTATCTGACGGGTTGAAAATTGGATGTCTATAAGTCGTTAGATAAATCAAATTTTCAACCTGTCCGATAAAATAGTAAAAAAAATCTAAAAAATCTAAAATTTGGTCTCTAAGTCTATATTAGTATGAAGAATGTTTTCAATGATCCGAATCGACCATTTTCATTGATTTTGACGAGGAGGCTAGAGGAGGCTACGAAAAAGGAGGCCAATGGATCCCCCCTCATATATATATATACATATATATATCCTCCTTATTAAGGAGCTTGGATGACGAAACACTCAAGGGTCCTGATTTAATGGTTTTTTGGGCGGGCAGTGTAACAGCCATCCGATCAAATTCCATCTGCAGCGCTTCTCAAGCAAATTTCGAACTTCAACACCATCGTTCTCAGGGTTTCGCCACAGAAGATCTCGTAGAACTTGTGATTAAAGTAAAAATTCGATGGAAATAATGTAGGCAAGGGGTTTTGAACCTGGGTCATGCCTAACACCTCCCAAGCACTTAACCACTGGACCACTCATCCATTTTTGATATAGTATCTTATTTATTATATATATTCTTATAATATATATTTTTATTATAAGTGATTTATTAATATGTATTAATATGTGGGCGATTTTTCGTCTATATTATTTTCTCTCGTTGTTGTGCACGGGTACGATTACTAGTGTATATATATATAGGATTAGACTATTGTGAAAACGTTTGCACTTCAGCCGAAGTGCAAAAGTTACACATTTTATAACCTTTTGAGTTCAAAATTAAAATTTGAGTTGCTCAATAAATTCTTCATGTCAAAATCTTGTAGGAAATCAAATTTCATGATTTTTGCTTGGATTTTTATATCTCTTGCTTTATCCTCCCAATTTAGGATTGTGCTTTAAATTGTCATATTATAATTGCTTATTGAATTAAGGGGAGAATACATCAAAATGCCAATGCTAAATTATCAAATTTTAAATCATGATTATATTGCGGGAGAGCTTTAATATCTTGACTTGTAATATATTACTACATGCTTACATTTAGGAGGAAAAATTAAATTGAATTGAGCCTTTGTCAAACTTTGCAAAAAGGGAGAGACATGTAGTGTAGTGCATGAATTTGATATGCACTCACATAGGATTTTGCAAATTGTCAAAAGGGAGAGTTTTTAACTTAAACTCTTCTTTGGTTTGATAATTTGCAAAACATATCAGTACTAACCTTGCACAATTGAGTTTTGGTGAGTTGCAGGTTTATACATGTACAATTAAGCATTGCAAAGGCTTCCAATAGCATGTACAAGTCAAGAGGAGCATGATAGCATGTGTAGCAAGCAATATAGAGCCTCACAGAGGCTTGCGTTATAGTAACACATGGAAACCCGTCTGTCAGCGCCCTTCCCCGCGCTCCTCTCCTTTGATCCAATCACCTTTTCATTTTATCTTATCTGGTCTGTTGATTGAGGGACACATTTATAGAAAAGAATGACAGTTCACCCCAAACGTGCGTGTTTTCTTTGTGTGACTTGGGTCAATGCAATCGTTCTAGGTTTTGTTTATTTTTACCAACTAGGTCCTGGGTTTCTAAGTCCTGGTCGGACATAAGTCCCTTTCATTATTTACATGAGGTACTATTGCAGCCCTCAATACTCATGACTCTCATGTGATGGAGGAATACACTGAATGACACAAGATGGTCTTTTAAAACAACTTTATATGATTTGAATGCGTCAGTCTTTAATCCTTTTATGATAGCATTTCCTAATAGTATTACTAACTAAGGTTTATGTTGCTTCGCTCCGATGTTTGTTTTATGTATTTATTTGTGTTTACTTGAACAAGTGTTTTCCCCCCTTTTTAAGGATATTTTACATCTTTATTTCTACACTTATTTTCATGAGCATGTGTTTTATTTTACGTGTACTTTTTATTTCATAAAAAATATGTTTTATTTCATGAAAAGAGGGGGAAGTTTGATGGAATATCATATTTTTTGTGATCTTATTTTATTTTTGAACTTATGTTTGGAATATTTGAAGACCACATGATTTTATTTGCTTTGAGAAAAGATGATATATATGTATATATGCATAATGAAATATATGCAAAAATTTTATTTTATTTTCTCTTTCTAAAGAATTCACTTTAAATGTTTTTATAAAGAATATGTGTACATTTAAAATCGTGAGTTTGTTCAATAAAATATACTTTTATTTCAAGATGAAAGCATGCAAGGCATTTGTTTTAATTTTCTTTTAAGGAAACATGCAAAGAAAGAGAATTTATAATTTTATGCAAATTTTGATAGAATGTAATGGGGGTTTTTGCTAATGCGCAAGACTAAGGTCAAATCAATGTGCAGAAGCGATTATAATTCAATTTAAATCTTTTAGACCTTAATCACCTAGCCAAGTAATAGAGCACGCAATTTCACTAATTGAGCAAATCACAAAAAAATGAGATCAAAGAGCTAAAAAGAGAGAGAGTGAAGAGAGAGCAATTGCGAACAAGTGATCACGCTATGTAACATGGTTCGGCCTATCAAAAGAAATTAGGCCTATGTCCACGGGTCTTCCGAAATAAATCTTCTTTCTAGGCCGTTTCACTATAATCAAGTATCTTTTACAAAGAGGTGGAGACGATCTTTGACTTCTTCTAACACAAGTAAGCCAATCTTCTTCTCGTAAATCGATGCACGGGACAACACCTCAATACACCGCAACAAGATCTGATTGACTACACAATCAAGGACATGGATGCACCACTTGACAACACAAATGTAGTGCACCAAAAGGCTAAACAATTAGCTAAAGTTTATGTTCTCGAATAGACAAGAAGAGAATAGTAGCTATCCTAATTGCTCTCTAGGTTAGATAGCTGGAGGAAACTTGAATCAGGCTCTCTTTAGTGCTCAATTACTGTTGGGAAGCTTGCAGGAGTGTTTTGATTGATCTTCTGGTTCGTTTCTAAATCACTTATATAGGCTGAGCACTTCTTGGGATCATGGATCTGTGAAAATAACACATAGCATTACAAGATCCTCCATAACAAGTTGGGAAGGCATTATAACGCCTTGAGCATATTCCCTCTTTGCCCTTCTGCTGCTGACTTGTTGGCCAGATTTTTAGTAACTCGTTATAACGCTTGGCTGAGGCGTTATAACGGATGGCAACTCGTTGTGACGCCTTGCTGGAGCATTACAGTAATGCTTGTCTCGAGAAAATCCAGCATCTACTCCTTATCTCTCCTCCTGAGGCATTATGACGCCTTAGGCACTCGTTATAACGTCTTCGAGACCCGTTATAATTAGTTATCAAGCGTTATGGTATTGATGTGCTTTGTCTTGAGCCTTGAAGCCTTTCCTTGATGCTTTGACCATGTCTGACTTTTCCAGGGCATGTTTGACATTGGTTTGTACCTGTTTTAACCTGCATCATCACCAAAACTTAATGTGCAAGGTTAGTACTTTATGTGTTTTGCAAATTATCAAACAAGAGATGAGTTTAATCTAACAAACTCCTCCTTTTGATAATTTTCCAAACCAATTGAGATGTGCATATCAAGTGATGCACATCTTTCATTTCTCCCCCTTTTCGCAAATTAAGGCAAAAGGCTCAAACAAAAAATACTCGCTCTTAGCACATATATAATCATACAAGTCAAGCAATTCATAGTCCTCCTTAATGAAATAATATTTGCAAATAAAGCACATTTCATATGATTTACCAATTAAGCATAGGGGTTTATTGATGGCATAATATAAAGGAGCAATAGAGAGCAATAATCATCAAAAGACACATAATCAAAACATGAATTTTAATTGAAAACATGCAAGAACATCATATTAATTTTAAAAGTTCATATAAAGAGCATAGAAAAAGAAAAGACAAATATACCCTAGCCTTAATCCTCCTCACTACTCTCATGTCCCTCATCCTTCGGGTTGAGTTGAGTAGCTCCTTCTTGTCCACCTCCCATGTTGTCTTCGGGTCCGGTAGGATTGGAGCAATCATTCCAAGACTCAAATTGTTGAGTCCAATTGGTCCGAACCATGGAGTTGAACTCACTTTGGTTGTCAAGTTTCTCATGTACATTCGCCGAGTTGTTTGTTGAGAAAAATAGTGAGTTCCTTCTTCAACCGTAGAGAAGGCATATGGCATCATAGGGTTGAAGGCTTGGGGAGTGTAGTAGGATAGGTCTTGGGGAAATTGATACCCATGGTATGAAGGAGGAGGTACGAAAGAAGATGTTCCGGCTTGATGCATGCTTGGCATGGGATCTTCATCCATGGCTTGGGGAGCATCCGGGTTGGTGTATTGGTTAGGTTTTTCTCTCTCTCTCATTATCCATTCATTGATTGGCTTGGGTTTCGGTTCCCAAGTCAAATTGTTCTTGATCCAACCCTTCTTTCCAAGAAATGTAATTAGGTTGGCCGGATAGTAGATGATAGGATTGGGCACCCTTGGGTTCACCGGTATGTTGATGTTCTTGTGTAAAAGAATCCTACTCAAGAGGTGAGGATATGGTAGGCTCATGGTTTTGCTGGTTAGGGCAGTTCTCATGTGGTTTACTATGATGAAGGGTATGTTAACCACCCTATCCTTGGCAATGAGATGCCTAAGGAGAAACACGTTTGTGTGCCCTATGTTTGTCTTGAGACCTTTTCCAGGAATTAGAATGTTGTTTATAAGAAGAAACAGCAATCTATGGAGAGCGAATAGTTTGGAATCGAAATGGTCTTTGTGCAGGTCTTTGACTCCTAACCATCTTTTGTATTCGATGAAGGACTCCTCATGTTGAGGCCATTTGTGATACACATCGACCTCTTCACCGTTCTCTACCACATCAAGAACTTCGGCCAAGGTTTCGGTATTGATAGGTATTTCCTTGCCATAGAAATAGGTGGTTACACCGAAGGATTCTTTGGTTGGTTTCATGTTGGCATACAAAACTCTAATTGGACCCAAGGCAAATTGTTGGTTCAACTCAATCAATGGTCTCCATGCCCAAAATCAATTGTTTGCATCAATTGATTATATTCCCAATTACTCATTTGGTTATCTCTGTTGATTGAAAACACAAAGGTATCGAAGATTGGTCTATTTTTAAATGTGCTATGGAAGTTGGAGAATTCAATGGGCGACCGGTATAAAATTCGGTTTTGGGATGAGTTAGCCCACGGGTTAAAGATCCTTTGCCTTTCCGGTTGAGAAGTGGTAGGGTTTTGTGAGGGTTGAGAGGCGGAAGGAGTTGGTTTCGGATTTGGTTCTTGGTTTGGAGATGGTGCACTAGGATTGATATCCGAGCTAGAGCTTGTACCAGTACCGGGTTGGTAAATAAGGGAAGGTATGTTTTCCCTTTATGCCATGGCACGTAAATTGTGTTCTTATTCTCTCTCTTTTTATATTCAATTGAGTTTGGGCATGGATTTAGAACTCGGGCAGTCGGTATAATAGGGGACTATGAGTCACTAACAAGATCAGGGGTTTAAGTCCCGTGCAACATTGGATTAAGCACCGACAATGGGGATCCCACCTGTAAGATTTAATGAGACACAATATAACTACACCTCTTTCTTTGTTCCTGTGTAGACTTGGTTTTCATGA
This sequence comes from Eleocharis quinqueflora, assembly GCA_964058865.1. NCBI lineage: Eukaryota > Viridiplantae > Streptophyta > Magnoliopsida > Poales > Cyperaceae > Eleocharis > Eleocharis quinqueflora. Next base: position 266,962 of record CAXKVX010001068.1, read on the forward strand.
ACAAAAGGGCTGACAATGCCTTTGAATTGTATTGTGTTCACGTGAACCCAGTTTATCCAAATCCAATACAAGTATGGAATTGATATAAAGGCCAAAATTCCAACCATATGTTGTTTAATGCTTGAAAATTCGAATTTGATTTATTCTAATTTATTTTGAATTGTTTCCAGACTCAAATTATTGAATTTTGAATTAAAATAAAGCCCAAAAATTCACAATTTTTTTAGATTTATTGGTATATGGGTTGACCAATTTTTCTTGAGCTTTGACCATTGAATAAGCTCAAAATGGTATGTGTGATTATTTAATAATATGGCAAACATATAAATTGCACATATTATGCTCCAAATGACCATTTCAATCACACAAACACCTTGTTAATTCATTGATGAGCCTCCATTACACTTGATTGGGTTTCTGATGTGTTTTTGGCACTTTTGAACATAAAACCCTGATTTTCTTAAAAATTGGATTGGCTAGGTATTTTATCCCCTTTGTTTGCTCCTTTGTATGCTTATTTCTTGCTTTATTTTCTTCTTATTTGCAGGATAATAATTGGTACCATTTTAGTTGCCAACAAAAGCCACCAACCAGTTAAGAGAGCTCTGAGCTTGAAGAATCTTCTTTGGTGCACCTTTATTCTTTAATTCTTTTGATAACTAACACCCAATTTCCTTATGCATGTGTTGAGGTGTGCATTACTTGATTAAGATCTTCAATAAGGTGTAACAGTCTGGTTCCTCTACATCCTCCTTATTTTCTCTTCCAAATATACTAATACTTCTCCTCCTTAAGTGAAGTAGATTAGGGTAGCTACTTTATTGAAAGTAGAAAATGGAATACACTATATTGTGATTGTTTGATGTTTTCTTGGGAGGTGACAATCCTCTTTGGTTTGTGTGCTATCTTTCACATGAATGCCTTTGGTGTTGTGTGTTATTTTTCACATAGATGTTTCTGGGATTATGTGCCATCTTGCACATGCATATTCTTGGTATTGTGCGCTATCTTACACATGAATGCCTTTGGTGTTGTGTGTTATTTTGCAGAGGAATGTTTCTGGTATTGTGTGCCAACTTGCACATGTTTGATTATGGTATTGTGCTATCTCGCACATGTTTGCTTCTGGTATTGTGCTATCTAGTACATGGATGTTTCTGGTATTGTGTGCCATCTTGCACAGGTTTGCTAATGGTATTATGCTATCTTGCACATGTTTGCTTCTGGTATTGTGCTATCTTGCACATGTTTGCTTCTGGTGTTATGTGCTATCTTGCACATGTTTTTTTCTTCTGGTGTTATGTGCTACCTTGCACATGTCTATCTTTGTTATTAAATGTCCAACAATCTCTTGGATTGGGTTGATTTTCTTGCATGTTGGGTATTGATTCTCCGAGTTAGGGTATTTTGTGCTTATGCTCAATGATTCTTGGGTTGAGGTATTTTGAGGTGTCACTTAATAATTCTCTGGTCAAGGTATTTCCGACGAGATGCTTCCATGATCTGAGATTTTGGAGGTGCCACTCAATGCTTCTCGGGTTGAGGTACTTGCGGCAAGATTCTTCAGTGACTTTCGTGATTGAAGGAGTTATGTTGTTTTCTTGATAGGTAACCACCATGTAGTAATCATCCAACTCTCTCGTGAGTTTAGACGATATTCTGGTGTTTTCATGATAGGTAACCACCTTGGATAATCATCTAACTCTCTCGTGAGCTAGGACGAACTTCTGATGTTTCCACGACAGGTAACCACCTTGGAATACTCATCCAACTCTCGTGAGCTAGGACGAACTTCTGGTGTTTTCATGACATGTAACCACCCTGAGATAATCATCCAAATATGTGGTGTTTTCTTGACTTTGAGGGTTTTTGCTGACACAGCGGCTTGTGCGGCTTTGTCTGATCCAACGCCAGAGGTTCTCGTTCTTGATGTTATAGACAAGGTTTTTGATGATGAGGTAGTTCAGGAGCTGATTGGGGAGCAAGTACAAATGATTAGTGATCCACCAGTTCTTGCTTCTTCTTCGAGTATGTTCCCTTTCAATTTTCTGTTGGTTTTATGTCTTAGGTTGGGGCACGGTATACTTGGGCCTTCACCCTTGCTTTGATGGCTTTTCACACACCAACATTGCACATGATTTGGTCCTTTAGGGTTTGATTTGATAGGGACACGATAAACTTGGGCCTCCACTTTTGCTTTGTTGGGTTTTCACACACCAACATTCCACATGTTTTGGTCCTTTATGGTTTTAGGTTTGGTTGGGGCACGGTAAACTGGGGACTCCACTTTTGCATTATGGGCTTTTTACACACCAAAATTACACATGTTTTGGTCCTTTAGGGTTTGCTTTTGATTGGGGCATGGTGCACTTGGGCCTTTACTTTTCCTTTGCTGGCTTTTCACACACCAACATTGCACATGTTTTAGCTTTTTGTGTTTGATTTTGTTTTTGATGATGGCATAGCATTTGACCTTTGTTTTACTTTCCTTGAGGCGGCTTAGTATTAATCCGTCATTTTGTTTTGTTAAGGTGTCTCCACGGGTCATATTCTCAATCGCAGTGCTCGTAGGAGAGAGAGATTTTGGGCCAAGTTTGGTCATTCCCAGCATTTTGCCTTTATTGTTCCCAGGAAGACTTAAGTCTGACTCCTCATGCTTGGGTTTTTAGGGCTTTTACTTGTACTTGGGATATGTTTTTTTGGTTTTGTGTTTGACTTGGATATGCTCACTTGCTTTTGTTTTTTACTTGGATATATTTGTTGGTGGTATGTATACATGTTTGATCATTTGTGTGGTATTGTTTTCTACATTGCCCATTTGATTTTGAGGAAATTTGAGATTTGGATTGACTTTGATTTGTAGAGGTTTATGCGAGACCTATTTTCGGTGAGACTCGATTTCGGTTTGAAATGGGCAACATAGTGCATCTTGTTTATATTATCCTTCACAATGTCTGGGGAGGATCATTGTTTCATCAGATAAGGTAGGGACAATTGCCTAACCTTGTCCTTCATTTAGGTTCCTTGGATAAATGGACAAAACCAGTGGATATTTCTTAGGGGAACGACCAATACCATTGATTTCTTATGACGCCATCACCTGGATACCATTTTGCAGTGGAACTCACTTTCGCTCCCCTCATTTTGAGATGTTTATTTGGATTTCTCACTTTTTGCTCGAGGGTCCACTCATTTGCTATTCTAAGTCCTCCCTCAGCTTACCCTCTCAAAAATAGAGAAGGGTTATTTCGTCACCGAGATTCATGAATGAGATTTGTTTAAAGGCTTAGCTTTCGCGGCCTTGCTTTTGTTATCTCAAAGCATAAGGTCGTATCTTATTTATTCAATCCTCCATAATATTTCAAAAGAGGATTTATTACTTCATAGGATTAATTCGGAACAATCCATTTAACTTGGTCCATCATTTAGGCTCCTTGGATATATGGACAAAACCAACTGACGTTGCTTAGGCGAACGACCAATACTAGTGATTGCTTATGGTTCCATCACTCCGATACCATTTTGTGGTGGAACTCACATTCGCTCCTCTTATTTTTTACTTGTTGGGGGACACTCGCAGTTCGCTCCGGTCCACTCATTGTGTTTGGGTTTGGATTGTGGTTTGGTTTTATTTTTGGGATAGATTTTTTATTTGGGCTTTGGTTTATCTTCTGAGTGTGGCTCATTTTTTGTTGGGTGGCTACGTTTTAGTTTTGTATTTGACTTAGAGGTAGTCCATTTTGGATTGGATTTTTTTGTGGCTCGTGTTTTAATTTTGGAAAGGCCTTTTGGTTTGGACTTTGACTTAGGTGGCTCGATGTTTGGCTTTGTACTTGGTTCAGTGGCAACACACCTATGTTGATGCCTATGTACATTTTCGAGTTTTGTGGCCAAGTATTTTATTTGTGGTGGCTTACTTTTTATGATTTTGGGATTGATTTTGCTTGTTTTTGGGTTTTTATTTTGGTGGCTATGTACATTTTGAGCCTTTGGTTCTTGACCTAGTTGGTCGCTTACTCGATTCTTTATAGTTCATCCCTTGTTCAATGACTTGTTCGGGAATGGCATAAAATGTGGCTTTATTTTTGTTTTGATCTTTATTTGGGTAGCCTTTTTGTATTTGGGTTATTGACATGGTTTTGGTTGTCAATTTTGATTGGTGGCTCAAGGCTCATGCTTTTGTTTGACCCAAGCTTCGGTCTTTATTTGGGTTTGGGTCTGATGGCTCATCCCTTGCTCAACGACTTATTTGAGGGTGGCATAAGATTTGCAATTTTATTTGGGATGGCTTTTTCTCTCTACTTTTTTATATATACATTTTTTGTTTATGCATTTTTCGTTATGCCTCCCCTATAGAGATACACAAGACAAATTATCCCTTAGCAAGTCGAGTTTAATGCTTTGGTTTTGATTTCGGCATTGAGATCAATGATTTGACGATCTTCTTATGCCGCATGCTTCCCTGAACCAATTTTGATTCTGGGAAGATGTACATCATGTGTTACTTGAATGTTGGATTGCTTTTCTTTCAACCTCGTGGGCCAGAGTCTTCATACTTGAGCAATTTGCTGCCAAATATGAGACATACATGCTTTGGCATGACTTGAGTAAATTGTGACTCGTCGGCGATTTGATGCAGCACATAATCACATGTTGTAGGTCAATCGACTACCTACTCATACTATATTAAGAGTCCATAATTAGAATTTGGTGCTTGATATGCATGGTAGGAGCCTTTGAACCCACTACACGCTTTTGCTTAAGAGTGTTGGATTAAACTCATTTCTTGTTTGACAATTTGCAAAACATATCAGTACTAATCTTGCACAATTGAGTTTTGTTGAAGTTGTAGGTTTATATAGGTACACATCAATGTTGCAAAGGCTCAAACATGCATATACAAGCCAAGACATACTCAAAGACATCAAGAGCAAGCAAATTGGGCAATTCCAGAGCCAAGCGTTACCATAACGCATGCTCAACCCATCACAATGGGTGTCCAACCCGTCATAACGGGTGCCCAACCCGTCACAATAGGTTCAAGAGGAGAAGAGCTGGAGAAGTGAAGGATTTTCAGAGGCATCTGTTACTGTAACGCATCAGAGACCCGTCACAACGGATTCCTCACCAGTCATAATGGGTTCCCAACCAGTCACAACGAGTTGCTGCTCAAGCAGAGAAAGTCAATTTTGAAAACCTGCCAACTCGTTATAACGGGTTATGTAACGCGTTGTGATATTCTATAATGCAAGAGCTCAAAATTAAGAAGCCAAGACTTCAAGAGGTGCTCAACCTATATATACATTGGGGGTACGAACCTGGAAGACATCTGAAACCCTCCCTAAGCTTACAAGCATTCAATTGAGCATCAAAAAGAGCACTAGAGCATTCTCCTACAGCTGTCTTACCTGAGAGATTTAGGATAGATACAATCATCTAATTGTCAATCCGAAAACACTTATTGTTGCTAGTTTCTAGCCTTTGGTGCACTACATTGTGTTGTCAAGTAGTGCATCTCTGTCCTTGATTGTGTAGTCAATCAGACCTTTTACCTTGTAGAGTGGTGTAGCACCTTGCATAGGTTTGAAATCTAAGATTAGTTTGCTTATTGAGAAGAAACCAAAGATAGATTCCACAATTATAAAGAACACTTATGTTTAGTGAAATCAGTCTCGAAAGGAAGTTTTGGTTCGAAGAGTCCCGTGGATGTAGGGCTAGTTTGTTTGTATGTCGAACCACGTTATATCGTGTGTTCTTGAGTTCTCTTGATCTCTCTTGTTCTTTTCTCTCTCTCTCTTTATTATACTTGTACTTTGTTATCTTGATTTTCTCAATTGCTAATAGTACTTATTTGTTAAAATTTTAGCTAGGTGATTAAGGTATAAAAGTTTGAATTATACTTTCTGCACTAGTACTTGACCTTAGGACCACCCAAATTCTAACAATTGGTATCGGAGCCCACATGTTCATACCTAGCTAATTGTCAAAATCTTGATAGTTCTTGACCTTGTCTTGTGAAAAATAGCACAATTGAAGTTTGTGAAAGAACCACCAATCTTTGGTGTAGGTTGCAAGAATTTATCTTTTTGAAAGAGGTGTATGGTAAACTACCTTAGTCTATTTGAGCTTTGGAAGGTTGTAGAGAATGATTGGACACCCAAATATGAAATTGATGGTGATACCAAACCAACGAGTCCAAAGAACTCAAATATGCAAATGACAATGCCATGAATACTATGCTTAGCTCAATTCATGAGACTATTGCACTATCTCTCACTCACTCTACAAATGCCAAAGAAATGTGGAATGCTTTAGTACTTAGATATTAGAGAAATGAACACTTGAAAAAGACTCGTAAGGTTGGCTTAGCAACAAAATTAGAAAACATGAAGTTTGAAGAAAATAAGTCCTTTGAAAACCTTTATCATAGACTTGTATCTTTAAGAAACTAATTTGTTGAAGTAGATCTAATATTTGTGATGAAGATTTTGTAGGAAAGCTCTTAAGGATGGTGTCCAAGAAGCCCGGATGGGATGGCGTCGTGAGCTCAATCGAAGCTTTACAAGCTAAATACCTTACTTATCATCTCGAGGAGGTGTACGCACAATTATCCTCACATAAGGAAATTACAAGGAAGTGAAGTGCTCAACCTCAACCAAATCATTGGCCTTACATGCACAATCTTCAGACAACATACCTTACAAGTTTGAATCAAGCGAAGTCGTCTACCAAAACCTCTATCAAGTACTTTTCAAGGAAAAAGACCTTCTCACCAAACTCGTGAAAGGAGGCATTGAATTCCAAAAAAAGGTGAATGAGGAGAGGATAGTT
>CAXKVX010001069.1:0-35926 GCA_964058865.1 Eleocharis quinqueflora
AACAAAACTTGCAAGTACGTGAACAAATGGAGCATGTTGTCTAGCAAGCATGTTATAATAGGCAGGTAGATTTGGCAGGAATAAATTATCATGCATCATGAATCGTGCGTTATGTATCATGTGTCTTGTCGTTTTAAACATGATGTGTCATATGTCATGCGTCTTTTTGCGTGATGTGTCATGCGGCTATCATATAGAATATTTTGTAGATCCTCGTACTGCCAAGTCGAACGTGTGACGTATGATGCATGTATGACGTATGATGCGGGATGCGTGATGCATGATGCATGATGTAGGAGGGCTCATGGTGCATGATGTAGGAGGACGCAGGAAGACGCATGGTGGTTGGCGTATGATGTTTGATCAGGCAACCATGTTCGTGCCCATCCCGGGATAAAACAGTTAAGATGCACCATTAGCGTAAGGACTCGTTAGAAAGGGAGTCACCCCGCTCTATCTAACGAAGTCAACGTCTGGCAAATTCGCTAAAGGCAGACGTAAATAATCGCGATTGATGTCAGGACCGCATGACTTTGCCGCATGACGTTGATGCATGGCGCTGCCGCATGTCGCTGATGCATGACGTTGCCGCATGACGTTGAAAGAAGCAGAATTTGTAACAAATTAATAGAAAATCTAAAGGTAGTTGCACGCAATAAAACTTGCAAGTACGTGAACAAATGGGGCATGTTGTCTAGCAGGCACGTTATAATAGGCACGTGGATTTGGCAGGAATAAATGGCCAGTTTTAGTTTTTCATAGTTTTTTAGTATTTAAAGGTAGCTACATATAAAAATGTGCAGCTCCATTCGATGTTTGGTCTGGGCGGAAAAAAAAATAACATGTCCCAACACGTGCCCAACAATTAAACTCCATGTGGCGGGAGGAAAAATAAAGGAAAAAAATAAAAATTCGGTTTACATCACTTTCGCTTGGTTAGTCCCACAGGAGATGAATTAAGCGGAATAGAGGTTATAAAAGGAGAGAGGTGCAGCGTAGAAATCCACTGACACATCAACATGTGAAAAAAAAACAGAAAAAATAGAAAGCAAATCGGCAGGCGGAAAAAAAAAAGTTGAGGCGTGGTCATTGGTGTTTAGAAAATCGACCGACCAAGTGGGCTGAAATAGTGTAATATACGCTCATGTGGCTTTATGAGTAAAGGTGGGTCACAGAGAGACGACAGCAAACCTTACCCGTGGAAAGGAAAAAAAAATTCCCAGACGCAATGATATAGTTAGATTTCTGTGTGCGTAGAAAAATTTATCTACACACATGCTTTGCTGTGTGGATCACGTGCTACAGTGCAATACTCGTTCTGATAGTGCTACCTACCAACGAATTATTTTACTAAAAGAAATTAAATTAATTAATTGCATTTAGACAGAAATATTATCTAAAAAAATTCAAAAATGAAAAAGGTCGGTGTTGACAACACCGGCCTTTGACTTTGTTAAATTTTGCACAGCTTTGCTTTGCTTCAAAAATATATATTCGATTCCACTTCCACTCGTAGTGTCTGATTTGCGATAGAAGAAACGAGCGATTCAAAACTAATTCTCACGCAAACTCATGTTAAAAAATAACTAAATAAGACATAAATTGAAGATGAAGTCAAATTTGAGATGCACATTCATCCGATCGCAAATCAGACTCGATGTGATGAAAGTAGACTCGAGTTTCTACAGCTTCATGACTTGCGACGATATTTACGATCTTGAAAAGCGTAATCGAAGTTGTAACAAAAAATTATCTAATATAATCTAACTCGTCAACTAAATTTATAATATTTTTATCAATAGAAAATTCAATGGCCAAAAACCAAAGGCCAAAAGCAAAGCAAAGCTGCACAAAATTTAAACAAAGTCAAAGATCGGCGTTGACAATACTCATTTTTTTATTTTTCAAAATTTTCTGATAATTTTTCTATTGAAATATAATTAAATAATTTATTTTCTATTATTAAAAAATTAGACCCACTAAAATAGGGACGGTGCACGTGACTGCACGTCAGTCCCAACTCCCAACTAAAGAAAATTAATTAAACACAATTTCATCTCATATTAACAAACATTTTTTTAGAAGATGTCGGGTTTTTGTTCAAGTTTAATTCAAATTTTTTATCTAAAATTCTTTAAAGCTGAATTTCGAATCTGCTTTCCTTTTTAAAAAACCATTACTTTTAAACATCAGACATATTTACCATTATTTACCTAAATCAATTCGTAGTACGTCTTATGGCAATTATCTTTCCCTCGTTATATTTTTACTTATTATATTTGTTGAACTCATTTAGAATAATTTAGAAATTAGTTCAGAAGAATTCAATTGTACCCAGAAAAAATAATAATTTAGGTACCACGTTATCAATTTGCTGCATATTAAATTTCAGATGCAAGGAAGGAGTTGTTCTTAGTTCATGGTACTTGAAATAATAGGAGTACAAATTTATAGTACTTAGTTGATGATAATTGGAGTATATTATTTAATACTTAATAGCAAATGGCTTTTTGTTTATAGTTAGCGAATCTTACAATGTCACTATTCTGCTTTCAATTTGAAATGAATTAATTTATTTATATTTTACTTGTCTTGTAAGTTTCCATATATTATATATACTTTAAATATACGCTATATATAATATGAAATCATGTTGCGAGGTGCCATGTATAATTGCTATTTGAAACTTTAATTTGTTTTAATTGAATAGCTTATGTTTATAATTTAATAGTTCACAGGAAAGTATCAGATGACATCTAATTCCAGAAAAAATGAACCATAGATTTTTCATTCAAGTTTTAAAATTATTTTATATTAAGAGACAAGAAATAATTTATAATATTTATTTATTTTCCTTTAATCAAGGAAGAAAAATAGAAGCTGGAAGCCTGGACTTATTTTACAGTGCCAAAAATAAACGTACACGAAGGAAAATAACAGGTTCAAGTCGATGTTTTTTACTTAGAATTATTTCCAATAAAAATGATACAAATATTAATGATATACAAAAAGGTCACAATTAATTTGATTGAGGGATTCAAGTCGTACAAAATAATTTGCTACTAATTAATATTTTCATTCCTGTGAAAACGAATGTTTATTTTTTATTAAGGTTATTTTTGTATTAGACAAGATCCAATACTTAATTATTTTAAGGTGTTCGACTGTTCGACTTTTCTTTTTTGATATTTGATGGGACCTGAATTCATGATCTTAACAATAATGATAGTATCAATGATTATTCGTACTAACTAACGAGAAAAAAAGTTGATTTAAAATCATTTACAAATTAAAATCACATATTTATTGTAAGCATGTTTTAAGAAATGGAATTAATCCTTTCAAAATCCTTATATATATATATATATATGTCAGTGTGTATTGCTCTAGTTTCATTCTCTTTACTACGATACTAGTAATCGTGTCAGTGCTCAACAATGAAAGTTCATTATATTACGAAAATAAAATATACAGACGTATAAAATATTTTTTTAAAACAAAAGAAGGTAAAGAAAATAAATGTTCATGAATAAAATCAAATATAGTACTTAAATCGTCTCTGCAGAAAAAAAAGTCAGAATATGAAATCTAACATAGCAATTTAATTAACTTTTTTTTATTCATTTTTCGTAGGCTTACAACACACACCTACAAAGAAATCAGAAAATACACTTAAACACCCCCTAAAAATAGCTCCACCGAAACTTGCACCCCATATCTCTCTATGAAAGTCTTGTGTCTTATCACTACACTAGATAGAGATCGACAACAATTTAATTAACTAAAAGAGTAGAAAAGTATTTGTTTGTTCAAAAAATGATTGAATTACAACTAAATTAAACTAAAGTTTTAAAGCTAATTATAGGTTTTAACACGTATGTTAAATTAGGATTTTTTTTCTATTTACCATTTATCTTTTTTTTTTTTCTTCTCAAATCCCAACCGCACAATGAGGAGTCCACCTGTTGAAATTCATAGGTACATGCCTCTCTCTTGAAACCGTATAATTGGGAATCAAATCCGCTGCTCGTCAAATATCTCCTTGTACCTGTGTTTTTTCGATCTGAACCATTCAAAATTAATCTAACGGTCAAAGAATCTGTCTTCTAAATAAAAATTACAGCCGTCCGTGACGATCAATCGATTCTTAGCGGTCGAATCGAGACAAACATGACCCTATTTGCCTCCAATACAAACATCAGATTCGGATCCGTATAATTGGAGAGGGACCAACTCCTGTAGAGCAGCAGAGGTGCCTTTTAGAAATGACAAATCACAAGTACAACATAGGAATATTAACATTTAACACCAAGAAAACCAATGTATATGACCACAACATGTTGTTTGATATCAAACTTCAGTGTTAGTTGGAGAGGAAGGTGGATTATCTTAAAATAATTTAGTGTCCAAAGTTCATGCTCTAATACAAAGAGAACCTTTAATAAAAGAAAAGGAAAAAAATATATATGACAAACAACAAATGATAATAATAAGAGCAAAATTATGGTGCATGCGCATGTACCGTGCTTGTGCATTTGAATCATCCGATGCGCATCAAGATTCGTGGAGATTCATGCACATCGAATCTCGATGCGCATCAAAGGTTCCAGATACGCAAACACGGTGCATGCACATGCACAATAACTTCACCGTAATAATAATAATAATTATTATTACTATTATTATTATTATTATTATAACACGTTGTATGTAATTAATCTCCTAAAAAGACGAACGTTTCTATTTTAAATAATTTTTTTATTTTTGTATATTCTTTTTCATAATTCATTTGTTGTTGAGTTCGCTAGTTGCTACGTCTCTTTGCAATAGAGTTGATGGTTTTCTTTTATCTTCAACGATTGTGATTGATGATATACATATAATGGTTATTGGAGGGAGATTCTGTGCATTAAATCATAGAATTAAGTATAACCATCATTATTTAAGCTTTCATTTGTTGATGCAGAAATCTGAACCTTCATCCAATAAGAAAAAAAAAATCCAAAAATTAAGATGTGGTACCAAAATTAATTGCATATTGATATGGTACCACCACCAAAAAAAAATAATCCATACAAAAATCAGGCAATAATTTGATTGGCATTGAAGAAATACAATAAGAAATAGTTGATACGCAATACATTTGAGATATGAGGCTGAATAGTGGGTCCAGTTCAATTATTTCTTTTTTCAATTGCCACCTAAGTGTGTCATAATTTAAGAGGAATTGAAATACAATAATCGAACAAATCATAGTCCGTATTTATTACCTAATTATAATAATTAAGTACATTATTGACACATTGTTTCTTGTGAGATTGATCTTCTTATATTCAAGAAAAAGTTAATAATATACTTGATTCATCAAATCATAAATAAATAAATTAAATAATGACACATCAAAGGTCAAACGGCCAATTATGGAGATTTTGCATAAAGGTGACACTATAGAAAATGTTTCTCCACATATAAAATTTAAATTAATTTTTAATGTATTTTAATTATTTTCATGAAAATATGAACAACGTAAAAATATACATGAAAGTGATTGTTAATTCAAGGTGCTATTTTTTTTTCTTTTGAAGATTAAAATCGTCAAATTGATAACACCTTTATGCAGAGAAATATTTTCGATGTTAATAACACCATCATGCAAATATTTTATTTGAACCCATTAGCATTTATGTTATCAAACCAAATTTTTGGTTTGCCACCTAATTCTTGTTCAAAGGAGGAATATTGAAAATTACTACTTCAGACTAATATCCTAAATAATAAGGCAGTTTTCTTTTCTACAAATTTATCCTGCATTAATTGCATGATAATTTTAAATTGGATAATGTTTCGTAGATACCACATTTGATATCAACTATTGATACCGATTTTATTATGCACATTATTTGAGTTATTATGAATGTTATACCATAACTATTTCACTACAAAAATTAACATGTATAACTATTTCATTATAAAAAATAACATGCATGATAATTCAAATAATGTGCACGATAACTCAACGAAATGTGCATAATAAAATCGACAACATGTATAATTATTTCATTACAAAAAATAACATGCATAATAATTCAAATAATGTGCAGTATAATTCAACTAAAGATGCATAATAAAATCGATATCAAATATGATATCTACGTATCAGCTTCAATTTTAAATTTGTCGTCTTCTATCCTTCAAAAAAGAACCGTAATAGGTATTAGGAAAACCTAGCCCAAGCTGAAACAAGGTTAATTAACTATTTTTTTTTTTACATTTAAAGGTTTTAGTTTGTGTTCCTTTTATGGGATTTTCTGTGTAGGCATGGCTTACTATTAGGAACAATTTGATTGTGATTTGAGTATTAATTACAAGGAACGGTTCCCATGCTAAATAAATTTAATAAATTTTTTAATTAAAAATAATTTTCTTTTTTACTTCAAAAATATCAGTCAAGTTGGTTTTCTTAGGAAAGATTATTGATTCAATGCTAAGAGTAGATAGGCAAAACGAACTATGTACGTGCATGATAGTATGTATAACCAATTCGAATCTTTCCACTACAAAGAAAGAACGAGAGAAGCAAATATTAAACGGCATTTATTTATGAAGAGAGATCAGATGAGCACAATTTTAAAATAATTATAAAGTTATCATATTTATTTTTTATTTATTTTCAAAGTTCAAATTGTTGATCCAAACCGTTAAACATGGTATCCACGCTAAAATATGCCTTTAGATTAAATTTTACATTTTTTTGAATTTTTTTACTATTTATTAAGATGAATGCAAAAATATGGCAAAGTTACAATAACGTGAACCATTGAATTTTGTATCCATCTCAATAAATAGTAAAAAAATCAAAAAAAATATAAAATTTGATCTGGAGGCGTATTTTATTATGGAGATAATGGTCAACTGTTTGGATCAACAATTTGTACTTTGAAAATGAAAAAAATGATTGTGGTAACTTTGTGGTTATTTAGATTTGTAGTCATTCGATCCCTCCTCTCTATTTAATTATTTTTGTAATCTGCTAACTATTTCACTTATCAATCGTTTGTGCTAACTATTTATTTATAACTAGAGGTCGTAGAACCGGACTTTACCTAAAGAATCCTCCCGACTCAAACCAAAATTTCAAAGTTGTTGATGTAGCCCGACTCAAAGTTCGATCCGATCTCGCTAGAACCGATTCGTTACCGAAAAGGACCGACCCGACCCAACCTATGATCTGAAAGTTGTCGACACCTGACGACTCGAAACCCGACTGAACCTCACCCGACCCGATCTATAACCCGACTATTATCGACAGTCAAACTAATCCGACCCGACCCTATCTGATCCTAACCCGCCCGATCGACCCGACTTGCCACCTCTATTCCTAGCAATAATATAATTAATAAATAGCAAATTTTCACACAATTAATTTAAACAAACGAATAAATTCTATTAATAATAACATAGTTAGCAAAACTCTAAACTCTTCACAATTTATTTCAATAAACAATATACCTTTTCCTAATTTATTTCAGTATAACAATAAAGCTTTCACAGTTTATATAAATAAAATAATAAATTTGTTACAATCTAGTTCAATAAAACAGTAAATTGTTTGCAGATAAAGCAATAAACCCTCTTAATTCATAATATTATTAGATTGCACAAAGAGAAGAAAAAGGTCGTTAAACTTCGAAAATTGAGGAAATGAACTCAATTTTCTCATAACAAGAAACAAAATGCAATTTTCGGACTAGAAAAAAAGACGAAATCTATCTATTGAAATTAATTTCAGTGCCACCAGAGGATTTTAGATCGCATTTGATAATATTTGATGGCAAAAAAATTTAATCTATTCCTAAAAAAATAATATAAGTATTTTCTTTTTAAGTTTTATTAATTTCAGAGCTAGCATGTTAACTTATTAGATGGTCCGAGCTGAATATTAAAAAATAAAATGAACTTTATCGTTTCATTTAAATCATAATCACAACAAATTGGAAACAAATAAAAAAGCCACAATATGCATAGCATTTTTTTTTTTTGCAAAATTCATTTGACAAATAATAAATTTTGAGTCTAGTAAAGGTTTATATATAAAAAAGTTATAATGAAATAAAAATTGTAATTTTCTTAATTTAAAATTATTTATCAAAATTCATCTTGGAAAAAATATAGTCGGAAAATCAAAATAAAATACCGTGTAAAAGAAATTTATGTTTAACAAATTTTGAACTCCAAATAATTTCTTTTTGAAACACAAATATGTAAACAATGATAATGATATATATTTGTTGCACAATATTTCATACGGAATTTTATCAAAAAAAAATATTTCATACGGAATTTATTCTTAGACACGTAAAAAACAATTGAATCATATGCGTTGGAATAATATATTAGAAAAACCTATCTGAAAAAGATAAAAAACTTAAAGAGCATTACCAAAACTGAAATGTCTTATAGGATCAAGACACCAGACAAAATCATATTTATAAAAGTTAAAGGAAAAATGATTCTCGGTGGTTTGTGACATCATTTCATACCTGACAATTTGGTATTATGATCCCACTGTTTTCCCATAAAAATAATTTAAAATACTACAATCCCACCGTTTTCACATAAAAAGTTGAGTTAATTTACCAAATCTTAGCCGAGATGAAGCCGCATACAAATCTAACTATATCATTGTGGCACGTCAGTTACTGTTCATTCGCATTGTAGTTTCTACAATAACATTTTTTTCTTGCCTATTTGCCTTATTTGACGCGTGGCTCTACCTCTGGTATTCCATTTGCTTTATTTGACGCGTGGAGACTCAAGCGAAGCACATTATTTGATATTCAATACTTTCCTTCAAAATTTGACGTGTGGCACTTCTACAGCTTTATTTGCTTTATTTGACTTTTGATAACTATTGTGACACATCAGTTACTGTTCATTCGCACTGTAGCTTCTACAGTAACATTTTTTTTTCTCGCCCATTTGCCTTATTTGACGCGTGGCTCTACCTCTGGTATTCCATTTGCTTTATTTGACGCGTGGAGACGCAAGCGAATCGCGTTATTTGATATTCAATACTTCCCTTCAAAATTTGACGTGTGGCTCTTCTACAGCTTTATTTGCTTTATTTGACTTTTGATAACTATTGTGGCACATCAGTTACTGTTCATTTCCACTGTAGCTTCTACAGTAACATTTTTTTTTCTCGCCCATTTGCCTTATTTGACGCGTGGCTCTACCTCTGGTATTCCATTTGCTTTATTTGACGCGTGGAGACTCAAGCGAAGCGCATTATTTGATATTCAATACTTCCCTTCAAAATTTGACGTGTGGCACTTCTACAGCTTTATTTGCTTTATTTGACTTTTGATAACTATTGTGACACATCAGTTACTGTTCATTCGCACTGTAGCTTCTACAGTAACATTTTTTTTCTCGCCCATTTGCCTTATTTGACGCGTGGCTCTACCTCTGGTATTCCATTTGCTTTATTTGACGCGTGGAGACGCAAGCGAATCGCGTTATTTGATATTCAATACTTCCCTTCAAAATTTGACGTGTGGCTCTTCTACAGCTTTATTTGCTTTATTTGACTTTTGATAACTATTGTGGCACATCAGTTACTGTTCATTTCCACTGTAGCTTCTACAGTAACATTTTTTTTTCTCGCCCATTTGCCTTATTTGACACGTGGCTCTACCTTTGGTATTCCATTTGCTTTATTTGACGTGTGGAGACGCAAGCGAATCGCGTTATTTGATATTCAATACTTCCCTTCAAAATTTGACGTGTGGCTCTTCTACAACTTTATTTGCTTTATTTGACTTTTGATAACTATTGTGACACATCAGTTACTGTTCGTTCGCACTGTAGCTTCTACAGTAACATTTTTTTTCTCGCCCATTTGCCTTATTTGATGTGTGGCTATACCTCTGATATTCCATTTGCTTTATTTGACGCGGAGACGCAAGCGAAGCGCGTTATTTGATATTCAATACTTCCCTTCAAAATTTGACGCATGGCTCTTCTACAGCTTTATTTGCTTTATTTGACTTTTGATATTCAATACTTCCCTTCAATTGCTTATTTAAATTGAATCAATTAATTGATCATTATCATGTTATATTAAAAAAAATTATTAAAATAATTTTTAATATGTATTTCAAAAAAAAATTCTTATTAAAATTACACCACCATTTTTCTCTGTACACACGATATATAATCAAACCAGATGCTATCCGACTGATGTAGCCAAGCATACATACGTAACAGATAAAAAATTAAAATAGGAGTAAAAAAACTGTTCATTCGATTTAAGTTTGATTATATATCGTGATCAGTTTAATGTTACATTACATTTTGGCTAATTTTATTATGAATCAAATTAATTTTCAGATGTATGAATTTTAGACTGATTTCTTGGAAGCATTTTTCAGTCGTTCTTTTTTTCGCAGCATTTTTTTCACGATTTCTTCTATCTTTGTCTGCGTGTTTCTTCGTATGGTTGGCGCGTTGTACTGTTCATTCGCAACAGTGCGGAACTTTTTTTGCCGATTTCTTCTACCGCTCACTGTGTGTTTGTTCGGATGGTTGACGCGTGTCCTCTGTATTTCATCTTCCAGTAAAGAAGACAGTGCCACCGGTTCTTCGTTTCTCATTCCCAACAGTGCCCATTTTCTTTTTTCGTTTATTTTTCTGCTGCCTTCATGCTCCCTCCGCTACTCGATGCATGGTAATGATTTTTTCTGTCGCATGTATATGCGCGGAGCGCATTTGCACGCCTAGTTTTCTAACCATTATCAATTTTTCGTTTTCACTCTCCAATATATTATTGAAACGATATATCCTCTGCTACATTTAGGAACATATTTAGAATTTTCGTTGAAGAATTTAAAACTATACTTTTTTCAGAAAATTTAAAATGATGCATATTTTTTAAATATATATATATATATATAAAATACATGATCATTGTTGAAATTTTTTTTAAATACATAATTATTTTTGGAAAAAATTTGAATAATATAATTGACGGTCAGTCAGATCTAATCGGATGATTCAGGTTAAATCGATGCTATGAGCATCATAAAAAAGTGGTGCAAAGATGTTTCCAATATATTATATTGAATTAACTATATGAATAATTAATAATTATAATACTATATATTTAATAATAATATTATATTATTATTATTATTATATGTAATTAAAGGAAAATAATGATTATAATATTTTTTCGAAATAAGTGAGAAACGTGCATCACTACATTTTTATATAAAAAACAGTTACACCCAAAACAAGACAATCATCATCACATACTCACTCTCTATAATCCTACACTAATCTATACCATCTTGATTAAATCTAAAATCCAACAAAATTTACAAAATTAACAAAATTTCTACGATGAACACATTATCCAAAGTATAATCCTGTGATTTGCACTATCTATTTGGATCCATAGCAATTTTTTTTCATCCTTATCTCATCACAATTTAATTGGCTGACATCGGATATTGACATATCTCATATTAACCAATATGACATATTGCACCTCTACCAACTGTCGTCGTCATTGCTAGCCAGAAGTCGCCCCCAAACTCATGTGAAACTCGTTCCAAGATCGCAAGATTATATCTCTATCGCACAATCTCCGCATCACGCTACGTCGCTAATTATTATTTATTATAATATTAAAAATGTGAGCATATTAATTATATTATATGTAACTAATTTACGTCATTATTTATTTCTCTCTCCCCTCCAAAACCCTAACGCCATTCCCCCAAAACCCCGAATCGTTTCTCTATTCCGATAACCTACTACCCCTCTCCCTCTCTCTCATTCTCAGTCTCCCTTGCTCGTGAGCTTGGTATCGATGGAGCAGAGATGGGCAAATTCGTGGAGGCTAACTATAAACGAGAAGCAATTCATAGAAGAGGCGCTTCAATCCGAGGTTCGTGTCGACGGTCGCCGTCTCTACGACTATCGTCGCCTCACCATCAAATTCGGAATGTACGGCTATCTTCTTTGCACATTTTTTTCTGGCATTTATTGACACCGTTGAGCAAGCATACGATTGATACCATCTCATTCGTTGCAGGGAGGATGGTTCTTCAGAGGTACAGCTTGGTGAGACCCATGTCATCGGATATTTAACGGGTCAGCTGGTGCAACCCTACAGAGATAGACCCAATGAAGGCACACTTGCAATATTTACTGAGTTCTCTCCCATGGCCGATCCTTCCTTTGAGCCCGGTCGACCTGGCGAGTCTGCCGTGGAGCTTGGTCGTGTAATTGATCGTGGTCTAAGGTTCTTCATCGTTTGTTTCCTTTTCTTTAGATTTCACTTGTTACCTTAGGAACTTATCCAGGAAACTAATCATGTTGTACACTGTTTATAATTTATTTGGAATTACACTTGAGTAAGTTATGCTGTTGTTTCACTACCTCGGGAATTTACATAAATTTCTTTTACAGGGAAAGTAGAGCGGTTGATATGGAATCGTTGTGTATTGTTGCTGGGAAATCAGTGTGGGCTATTCGTGTCGACCTTCATATCATAGATAACGGAGGGTATACTAAAATATTTGCATATATTGTTATCTTATTTTTTTTCATATAATAAAGTTCCAATCCTTTAGCGAGTAATTAAAGAACTAACAAAAATTGAAATTACTTTCTGCAATAAGGAATCTGATAGATGCGGCAAATATTGCTGCCTTGGCAGCTCTATCGACCTTTCGGCGTCCTGAGTGCTCAGTTGGTGGTGAAGATAGTCAAGAAATTATAATGCATGATCCTGAGGTTCGTTTTCGTGCAAATGGATTCTACATCTTGTTTATTCCTTCTTGTAAAAATGGATTCTGCCAAGGATCCTAAGGTAGGGTCTCCAGACTGTTTAGCTATGCTGTTATTGCAGTCAATGCATCTTACTTTTTGCTTCTTTTTTGTTTGGTTTGACGGGGGATTATTTTGTGCTCTGTAATTGGAGCATGATGTCCTTAGGGGCTGCTGATAAAGTATGTTCTTTTATTATGATGAATATTTTTTGTATAATAACTTTGGTAATTTTTTTGTTTTTGTTTCCACATCTTTGGATGTATAGGTGAGAGATCCAATTCCATTGACGATCCACCATTTCCCCATAGCAGTGACGTTTGCACTCTTCAGTGAAGGCAATACCTTGGTACATTTCTGAGACGACATTTTGTCATTCCACATTTTTGTAATCGTTGATTTTTAACTGTATTTCTTTTAGGTGATCGACCCTACATACAAAGAAGAGGCAGTGATGGGAGGCAGAATGACTGTTACCATGAATTCAAGTGGTGATGTTTGCGCAATACAAAAGGCAGGAGGTGAAGGCATCTTATCAGGTGATATCATGCGATGTTTGCGCATTGCCTCCTTGAAAGCTTCTGAATTGACCACAAAAATTAAAGAAGCTGTAAGTCCTGTGGGATTGTGTTTTCATTTTGTTCCTCGTTCTGTTATACTGGTCTGTATTGGAATGGTTGTACAGCTTAACTTAGCAATCCTATAATGATAAATACCAATTCTGTTTTACTTGTTAAAAGTTAACATATATTTGTTAGTACTCAGTTATTGTATGAACATGTTGGCTTGAATTTGTTCTACGTCATGTTTTGCCAATAATTGTTGGAGTGAAACATATTTGCAAAAAAGGTCCTATTTGGCAAATGGCTGTAAATACAGGAAACTTACTATTCGGCCAGTATATCTGTACATGTACCAGAACCTGAACCTACAGTCGAGATAGCTTATATTTTAGTTTTAACCTTTTTATAGGTTGAATCCTACAATGCTGAGGTAGCACTGAAAAAGGTGAAGCGGCACCCATCGTTAGTCGCTCAGAAAATTACCGTGCCAGGTGTGGAAAAGAAGGAAATTTTTTTTGAAAAGACAAAAGGGTCTAATGGTGATATGGAAAACAGTAGTGATAAAGTATCAACAAGTCGGACCAGTATTAAAGAAAGGGATACTGATACGTCTATTGGCCGCCCTTTAAATTGGTAATTATGTTCTTCTTCACTTAACTGCACATGCAATTTGATACTAGATTTGTTATCTTTCGGTGTAGTTTCATTTTGTATTGTCTATTCTTTTGGCATGCTCGTCTTAAAATTGTTGTTTTTGTTGTTGTGCTTTCCGATTTTATAACATTTGCAGGGATCCTTATTCAACAAGTGTACCTCACATTGCAAGCTCCTCTCACTTGCCTGGTAAGTTATTTAAATCCACTGTTTTTTTTACACGAGTATCACTAACTTAGCTGTTGCATTTACAAAGAACCTAAAAAGTTGCTGGTAGTTTTTCTTTGCACACCGGTTAATAATGGTAGCTTATGCAAAGACAGAGATCTCTGTGTGTAATGTAGCCTATTCACTGGTGTTGGCCTTCTTTTTTTCTTTCTTTTAACCTTAATTCATTAATCAAATCTAAACAATGCAGGCCCTGTAGGTACAAGCAACAAACCAAATGAACATCAAATTATGCAGACAGATGAAGAGTCCAATCCCAATTTGAGAATTGACCAAATTTCTGGCAAAACTGAAGTCTCCAGTGGGATTCATCAACAAAACAGCCCTCCAAAGAGCTTGAAGGATGCCGTCAAGCCCAAACATAAGAGAAAGAAGAATGCAGACAGGGGTGCAAGATAGATTATGGTCCCATTCTTTTAATTGTAATTTCAGGTGTAACTTTTGAATTTTTTTGAATTAATTGTAATTGTAATTTCAGGTGTGCGTTTTCTTGTTATTACTTTTTGTCAAAGCTTAATATTGAAGCAGTGAGAAGCAAAACCGAAGTTGATTTGCTAGATGATGGCATTCATCTCAAAATCAATTTGGAGTTTGTTTCAATGAGGCACCAAAGGAGAGGGTTGGTTTTGAGAATGAGCCAGTTGGAGTCTATGGGAGATAACGTATCTCCATTCATGGCGGATTTTGTTGGCATCTTTCAATTAGTAAAGCTTGATTTTGTGGTTGTTTTGTCATCTTTCAATTAGTAAAGGAAATGAATTCATCTGTTTTGAGAAAGCGGAAGTTGGTTCCGTGTTGACAAATGGATTAGGGTTTAGGAATTTTGTCTGATTGAAGAGCTCTTACTGGCACTCAATTTTGCTTACTCTTTCGATGACATGAATGTAAATTCTGTATCTGTTAATTTTCTCACAAGCTCCTGATCTGGAGGTATGAGAGTGAGAAATACGAAATGGCGAATTTTCTGAGATTAGTGTTTTGCGACAAACAATAAAGGAAGTTCATATATTCCAACCAACAAAAGTAAGATGCTGTAAGTTACTGTCATTATCAGCCACTTAAACCCAAAGTTGATTGTGTAGCTGTCTAGCTGTAAGTTATGTCAAAATGCATAATTCAGCACAGTTGCATGAGCATGATGAATGTTGTCTGCTGATATGAACTCGTGTATATCATTATATTATTAAAAAATTCAGCCTAAAACCAGCGAAAACATCCTTACCTGTCTATATATGAAGCGGAAGATATGAAAGAAATGTAAACAGCACAAATTCTACTCTAGTAACTTTACCATGTTTATCAAGGAAGCATAGACAATAGGAGTGCAAACGAGTCAAACATGAACGAGCTGAGTCAAGTTCAAAATCGATTTGTTACTTAACAAACGAGCTGTTAACGAACGAGTTCATAGCGAGCTGGTAACGAACGAGTTCATAACGAGTCGAATACGGACGAGCCATGAGCTACGGATATTTTTAGCACTCTTAGACCATATGTTAATTAATATTGTGCAACTTGTACTCAACTATTGAAGTTAGATATTAATATCTATAAATTAACTTTATATAACATGTGTTCTTTGTTAACGAGTCGAGCTGGACAGAGTTCAAGATCGGCTCGTTAACTTAACGAGTTGACCAACTCGTATCGTTAACAACTCGAGCTGGTAACAAACGAGTTCATAACGAGTTTTTGACGAATCGAACACGAACGAGCCACGAATTACGAATATTTCTTACACCCCTAATAGACAAGCATTGAAGCAATAACCCATATTGTGAAACCGTTTTCCAGCTCTGAGGCCCTTGAGAACTAAAATTGGAGGTATATTTTGATTTGTTAATTCATAATTTTTGAGAGAATTGTACGATTGCAACTAATCTCAGTAAACTAGATGTTAAGCACTGTCAGTTATAAATCTCAAGAAGGTGGAACTAGAATTCCATAGGGGCATCTATAGACAACCATATAGAGAGCATGTAGTTGCATTTAAGCACTGAAACAAGACATCTGATGATATTTCAACACTTTCTTCCTATATTTTAATAGGGAAATATCTAGATAGTAAAGATGTAACCTTATAGTTTTTTTAATAGGGAAATAGTACTGGCACCCTGAGAAACGCCAAAGGCCATGGGGAAAAAACTATCAAAACATAAGAGTTGGGTTGCTTGAACTGGTAGTACTTTTTTTTTATCTAAAGGATATTATGTATTTATGGGCAACTGATATTAAATCAAATGAAAACTATGATTTCACTACCTTTTCCAATTGGAATTAAGCATTTTTTTTAAGTTTCAACTACATGGATAAATGAGAAAGAATTAGTAGAGTTGATTGATAAATTTGAATTATTCACGAGCTAAGAAAAAAATGTTTTAGAAGCAAAATCAAAGGAACCCTTCGGTAACAGTTTATTCCCAGTTGGGACATTTATTTTTATAATCAAAATTGTGAAATTATTACTTTGAAGAAGTCTATATTCTCTATAAAGAATGCTTGTTTTAAATGTCCAAACCACCTAATTTTGATTGATTTAGTTGAGTATGCAGCTACTCTTTTAAGTTTTAATTAAGTCTTAACTCATTAACCGAACTGACTGCACGTGGGGCCAGCTATGCTGAGCTGGATATTGTCACTCAAAAACCTTTTTCTTTTTGTAGATAAAAAGGGGTGCCTGCCGTTTTCCCTTTATTTTGAGAAACCAGTATGTACTGTAACTTTGAACTCAAATCTTATTTGACATTTGTAAAATCATTCAAGAATCAGTTTTTACTCAAATTTAATTTGTGTTGCGCAGGTTTAACATGTTCAACTAGATATGATTAAGATCATATTATGATTCCGTAAGTCAAAAGTAGCACAACAATGTTTAGATATTGAAGAACGGAACAAAATGCATCTATGTTCAGACTTTTGAAATCGGTTTAGTTTGTATTGTGCAGGTTTAAACAAGTTCAATTAGGAATGTTGAGATCATATTATGATTCGTCAAGTTAAAAATAGCACAACAATATTCAAAACTTGAAGAATGAAGCAAAATACATCTCTATCCAGTCAAACATTATAACGAGTGGGGATCTCGTTATAACGAGTCTGGAAGCTTGAAGAAAATCAACGAAGTATCAAGAATACCGAGAGCATCATTGTCATAACGGTTTAAGAACTTGTCATCACGAGTTGGGAGTCGTCACCACGAGATTGAACTCGTTATAACGAGTTTTTTTTTTGAGAAAAATCGTTATAACAAGTTTGAAGATCAAAAGTTGGAGAAAATCAACAAAGTACAAGAAAAGCTGAGAGGTTTGTGGTAACACCTCAAGAAACCATTATAACGAATTGTAGCTCGTTATAATGAGAAGAAACCCGTTATAAAGAGTATGGAGATCAAAAGACCATCTTGTCAATGTCGCGAAAGCAAAAGGATATTTTTGGAGATATTGCAACTCTTTATAACGAATCTCTCACTCGTTATAATGCTATACTGTTGCGCAGATTGAATGTTGGTCTATATATAGATCGAAGTGTAGATCTCTGTTGCAAAGCATATGAAAAACATCCCACAAACTTCGAAGCATCCAAAGAACACTTAGATCATCTTCTTCAAGCAATTCAACATTAAATTAAGCTTTTGAGATCGCCAAACATTCCCTAAAGGAGACAATTGATGTAACCATATATACATCTTTGGTTTCGTACTTTTGAATATTACCGAATTTCCAGATTAATTAGAGATAAATTAAATAGCTTGAGTCGTGATCCAAAACAAAGCGTATACTATATAGTACTACAGCTGAACAATTATAAAAGCTACCCACATTAAAATACAAACATAAGAGTTCATTTTGTAGATTTGTCATTAATTCCTTCCACCTTTCTTGCTAGCAAACTCACAAAGCCGGCACGGCAATGTGTCAATGCTAGCCAACCGGGCCTTACCATAATTTCCCAGTGTGCCACACCGTCTCCATGCGTGGAACTCTGCGTAAGCCACAGGATCTTCTGCGACAGCCTTAACGTACTCCGCCAACTTCTCTACCGACTCAAACTTGGATGCATCAATAATCGAATTGGGAGGCACAAAGTCCCAAACATTGGGTGCACCAAAATAGATCGGCACAGCCCCGGCTTCCAAGGGATAGAACAATTTCTCGGAGATATAGCTCTCAGTCCACGTGTTCTCAATGGCCAACACGAACTTGTAGTGGGACATGGTGCAGTGGATGTGGCCCCACCAGTGAGGAATTGGGTTCTCCTCCATCTGGCAGTCTGGGTACATCGTCAGCGCAGTATCATTTCCTCCGACATTGTTGAGGCAGCGACCGAAGGAGTTGTGCGGCACGAGGGACAGGAAGGACTTTGCGGTTGCATCCCGGGCTTCAATGCATCTTGAGGAAGACCAATACACCAACACATCCTGCCATATGAATAGATATAATATATATTGAGTGTTGGCTGTAATCAACTGTCAATCTTAGCATATTTTCATTATCTCCCGCTCAAATTGCAACAGTCAATAAGAATTTTAACATTTTTTTTGTTTTTTTTTTAAATAAGCAGGAGCGTCTACCACTTCCATTTTAGCAGGCTTAACTGCTGAGTTATGATGAGATCTGGTGCTTTAGTGCTGGTATGATCGCATTCTGTTTACATTAGTATAACATTATGAGGAAATTGACAGGGGGCGGATAGAGTTCGTACTGATCGCTTCTTGTTGGCCACATGGTAACTGTGGCTGATTAGAGAAGTTTTGCCGGCATAGGTGGCTTGGACGTCACTGCTGGAATGGTAGCTGATGAAGATATCCTCGTAGCCCGTCGGCATTCTCCATGCCTCTAGTTCTAAGAAGGCTCTAAGCGGCTCACCGGTTTTTCTCTACAGAATGACATCATGATCAGCTCGAAAATTAGCATGTGTACTACGCACAATATACTTTTTTCTTGAAATTAAAGATGTTTAGAGGAAAGAAAAGTAATTCAAGTCGAAAGCATGCATTGACAACCGTTTTTGGCGGAGGATAGAACTGGTACAACTCCACATCAGGCTGGTCTGCAAGTGCTTCATTTTTAGTCCAAAAACAACTCAATCCGCACCGGCATTCATACAATCCGTCCAAAATATTAGGTATCCAAGTCGGCGTCTTCACCCGCACACTGACATGGTCAAGTTTTAGCTCTGAGCAATCTTCACTGTCGGGTTGTTGCACAGCTGATTCATTTACCTTCCATCTCCGGAACTTTTCCCGGAACCGGGTGCAACCAACCTCCAAGTCCCACCGGTCGTAAGCCGGTTTTAGGTCAGCGAAAGGTTCTTTCTGTCTAGTTCCAATCGAGTCGACTGCAGTTGTGATGTTTATGGGGATTTCACTATCATCTTCTTTGTTAGAGATTCGAAGGGGTACTGGGGTTGAGCCGAGGAATGAAGGTAGAAAGATAACAAGTGCAATAGCTATGGCGAGAAGAGGTGCTAGGTAGTATATGTGTTTAGATGAGAAAATGGAAGCACTGGAGGTAGACTCTGAAGTGGCCATGGAATGAGGTTGCTGTGAGGTGCAGTTGAAGAAACATCAAATTTATATAAACCAGAATGTCTCTGTCCCTTAATTCTTGTATATCGACATTTCTATCTGTAACTTCTAAAGTCAATTTTTATGGTACATATTTTGAGACTTATAATTCAACTTAAAAAATTTAAATTATTGTTGTATTTTCAATTATGTGGATAAAGTATATATATGAAGTTTGAGTCAATTTGAAAAACATTTAGTTTTTCATCAAATAGTCAGTTTGAGTCAATTAATGTTGAATTTTAATAATTTTAATAATTCAATTTCAATTAATTCCAAATTGATACATATTATAGCTAAATAATTGGAAATACTACACAATTTTAGTATTTCTAATTTGAATAGTATTTGTAAAAGTATGTAACGTAAGTATTGAATGCACTATAAAAATTAGATATAGATTAGAATTCTCTATCAAATTTAGTTACCACTCAACTCGATCATTTAATTATTTCTTATAGCAATAAAAATGATTAATTCTAATATGAAATACTTGACCTTTGATTGATCGATTGGTTTAAAAATCAATTGAACAAACTTTTAAGATCTTTTTCTCAACAAAAAAAAAAAATTAAGATCTTAATATAAAAAGTCCACAATCCTTGCATGATTGATCTCAGTCTCCGTCTTCCTCCCTCATCGATCTACACATGCGCAAGCAAACAAAATTATCTAAAAATCAATAAAATAGTAGAACCAGAGATAAGTTTTTGAGATAGAAAGAACCTTAGCTCTTGATGTAGTGTGTAAGAGTAATGTTTTTTTTATAAAAGAGGTCGCAAATTCGAAATTCAATAAAAATATTTTTAAAGAACTTTAGTTTTAAATTTGACAAAAATCCTACTTCTTCCTCAAAAAAAAAAAAAGTTTTCCAGATAAAAGTTCTCTGTGATAGTGTTGATAGTGTTGTGCCAACAATTTTTAGTCTTTCCCTTTAAAATTTAAACCATTGGAATCCTCCGGCAACAGTTTAATTAATGCCACTTGGGGCAATTTATATTTGAGATCAAACTAGTGATGAAACTATTACTTTGAAGAAGTCTAAAATCTAAATTCTCTCTAGAGGTTCCTGTTCTAATGTCGAAACCACATGTCCTTGATAGATCCAGCTGAGTATAAATGTATAATACTCTTTTTCTGGTTTTAATTAGTTAAATCTTAACAGCGAATAGGCTGCATGTGGGTGGGGTCAGCTATATATGCTGGCTCATACCAGATCTTCTACTGCGCAGCACAAATATTGTACGTGATGCGTGATAAATCTCAGTCTTTAATTTGCATCGAGATTCGTGCAAGTTAAACTTTATAATATCAGACTCCTCCTGAATCAAATTTAAGCCGTCCGTAGTCTACAGCGCAGAAAATTATGGGCGTCCGTTAGTGCTGTGCGGCAAAGAATCCGCTTCCATGCTGGCTGCATGCACATTGTCAGTAAACAATTTCAAGTAGTTGAGTGATGTGCGGCAATGCCCTTCATCCACATTTTTTCATGATCACTTGTTTTAAAACTTTGAAGCTAGCTTTATACAGCAGACTCTGGAGTTTAATAATAATAATAAAAGTGGACTATTGTGATTTGCAAAGCATTTGTTTTGTAATTTCGGCTTTTAGATTTTGCATCTTTTGCAATAAATATAATTTGAAAAATCTAACGGTTCAAAATTATAATTAAAGTGCGTGCTTTACAAATCACAATAGTTCACTCATAATAATAATAATAATAATAATAATAATAATTAATAACTGATCCCAAAAACAAATAAGCATATCTTTTTTACTCAACGTTGTTCAATCATATAGTCAAAATAATTTTTTTTTTCTAATAGAACTTGGTGGTCATGGACCGTTGCTCCTCAACTGAGAATTCTGTAATGTTTTATTTTGAATGTTACGAAAAATGCTGCGTTAATTACACTATCAGAAAAGTCTTCAGTATTCTCAATAAAATAGCTGTTTTAAAGAGATATTAATAAGGATCAGTGACATATTTAAAAATTTGTAGAAAAGTCTTTATAAAAAAGGTATTAATGTGCCTCGGATAATATGAAAAAGTGATTCAGGAGTTTAACACCGATTGTATGTATAGGAAACTCGATATAAAAATATATCCTTTAATATCTATTGGAGTTAACAACAAATATTAAAAATATTGTAAAAATATTTTATTAAGTACTTTTAAATCTGTTGTTTAATAACAACATATATTAAAAGTATACCCTCTAATTCATGTTGTTTTACAATATATATTAAGTACTTTTAATATTTATTGTTTTACAACAAGTATTAAGTACTTTTAATACATGTTGTTAAAAGGTAACTTGCGCTTGTTGCTGTTGATTTAGTCCCCCCAAAATCCACGATTTTTCCCAAAGAAAAAAACCTTCTCTTCTCCCTCTTTCCTCTTCATCGACAGTATCAATCCTCAAACTCCTCCCGAAGCTCTCCTTCGACCCCCTAATCAACCAAACACCACCGCCACTCTTTTCTTCCACAAATCATCTCTGTCGCTATTCGGACGATGCCTCCAACAGTCGCCTCCCTTCACCCTCTGCCTCACGTTGTGCTCTTCATTCTTTTCTTCGCTCTGTGGTCTCAGCATCGTCTTTCTAGAAATCATTGAACTCACAATTTATGTTTTTTCTTCGATTCTTAGATTTAATATAATTTTGTTTTTATTAGCAGTATTTCTTCGATTCTTAATTAGTTTACAATTTTACTAGTAAGAATAAAAAAATTGAAATATGTGTGTGAATGCCAAGAAAAAGAAAAATGAAAGGAAAAGAAGGTGACCGGAGCTGATTTGCTGCCAACAGCTGGCCTGTAGATTTCAAAATTTTAAAATAGAATTTTCTGCCCTTTTAATATCTATTGTTGGGTAATAGTCAATATAAAAAGTATCTTTAATATTCGTTGCTGAATAAGAGCCTGTATAAAATGTATCTTTTAATTCCCGATGTTAGATAAGAATCGATATAATAAGTATCTTTTAATACTCGTTGTTAGATAAGAGGTGGTATAATGTTTATAAAAACCCGCGCTTTCTTTATACCGGTTGCTTCATATATTTAACAGCCTCCGCTTTAATCCCAACTTTGTGTTGTAAAACCGGTATAGAAGCTACTTTTTATCCGGTATAAAACTCCATTTCTGTTGCAGTGTTAATTAAGTCAAAATGAATGGTTTTTGGGATTAACTAAAAGGATGATAACACATAGATCTCATACTAACCAATAACAGAACATATTAAACATCGGATATATATGTTCGTGCGATGCATGAAAAACACAGAAATGTTTATTTTTTTTTCTAAAGATAAAAATGGAGTCACAATCATTTAAATTTAGATTTATAATACCTTAAAACCTGAATGATCTTTCAGTCTGCTTTTGAATTCGCAAACTCAAAAAAATAACATTGCTCTTAACCAATCGGATAAAAAAAAAGTTCTGCAAATGGATGTTAATTAATTTTGAAACGGGGTTAGTTTGAAGAATAAACCAACCTGGTTTTACACATCCAATAATATGAGATATTTTTTTTTTCTGATGTAAGAATTTCGAATCACGTAAGGACTAATAATTAAAATGAGTTGGAAAGTGGTTGGCAACTCATTACAATAAAAAAAATGTTTCAAAGATTCTTTCATCGATATCTGCATTGATAACGAACCGTTATTAATGTTAGATGAATTATTATGTATGTTTGACGAGTCGTTATTTATGTATTAGAAAAATTATTGTGTATTTTAAACATATATAATAATTTGTCTAGCATGCATAACTATGATATCAATGATGAAGAAGGTAGTGAAATTTATTTATTTAACTTAATATGTATAATAATTCGTCTAATATACATAATTTATTTGTTAGTATAAAATGATATGTATAACAATTCGTCTAACTAATATGCATAATTTATTTATTAGTACAAAATAATATATATAACAATTTGTCTAACATACACAATGTACACACGTAACGATGAAGGTATCGATGTATAATAAAATTGTACTTTATGAGCAATCACTAAAATATGAACACATCAGGTAACAAAAATATTAACTTAGGACTTAGTGCAGTCTGGCTAATAAAAAGAGAAATGCGTTTGGCTAGGCGAATCAGTTTCTTTATTTCTTTATTTTTATTATGTGAGCGGATCGAGAAATTAAACGGTTTTCCTAAAACCACAAAAAGACACTCAGCTTGGTTTGTTTGTTTTTATTTTTCTCTCCTTTCAAGTTCCAACTAAAAAAATACAACACCACATGTCTTCGTTTCAAATTAATTAATTATCCATGTCTATAATGTAGAATATATATAATAATAAAGTCAACTGATAAAAAATACTACTCCCTGTTCCAACTGCACTGAACGAATATAAATGATTTATCAAAAAAATAATTTCAAATTAAATATTATTCTTCAATATATCAATTGAGGATGGTGGTTTACTGGTTTACTGGTTTACTTAGTTCTACTCCTATATGTACCATCATTTATCATTTTATTTTAATAAATGGCGACAGGTTAATATTGGTGATAGACTGGTCCTTACTAAAGTGCAGTTTTATTTTCTCAGAAAAGAAATTAAACGCAATCCTCAAAACCAAAATCAAGAAAAACCGAATATGGTTTTCTGTTTTTTTTTATTAAAAACGAAAAACAAAAATATAAAATGATGCCAAACACACCCTTAATTATTTGATTTATTTTTACCTAATGCACTATCAGTCTAAACAAATTTCCATAGACCGGCTCTTTTGGGTTGATTCCAAATAAAATAAATAATAATAAAAATAGTTGAACATAGAACTATTGATTCAGAGTCTACCTTGATTTTTACGTTATGAATTCTTGGATTTAATTTGAACCATCCTATTTCAATCCAACGGTTCAGGTGCACTCTATGACAACACTACTTTGAATGTGAAACTTCGCACGATAAACTCGAGAATAAAATATAGCCGACAGTTTGAACATTTTCTGAAAACAAAATATTTTTTAAAACACAATAATTTCTATTTGTTTCTTATAATTCTAACTCGCATCTAATTGTTATGGTACACATTTTTAAGAAATTCTAGTTAATTTAAAACTAAAACTACCGATGGCTAAAAAAAAAAATTTAATGAAGCAGGCTTCGCCTATTTCCGTGAATTTTTATTGAAATAAGTGTTACAAATTTACATGTGGAGCAAGTTGAAAAGACAATAAAAATAAAAATAAAAATAAAAATAAAAAGAGAAAAAGAAATACATTGTTTGATGAAGGGATAAATGTGTTTTCAAGTTGTCTCAAAATCGGTACAGATTCTTTAATAATTAGAAACACATCGATCCACAATTTTTATTTTTTAGTTTGAATAATATTTCTCCAAAACATGTTCTTGCAAGAGTTGTATGTATGCTAGAAAATTTGTATTTCTAAAAAGAGAAAAGTAGTAGAGAGTTTTCTATTTATAAATTGTATTTTAGCTTCTTACTCTCATTGATAAACAACGATCATATTGTATTTCCAATCATAACAAGAAACGAGGGATATATACATCATATATGCTCTTTATTTGAAGTGGGAAATAAAATTCCTTACTAAATTGCATAAATTTGTGATAAACTTTATGAAAAACTGTATGTCTATGAACTGTATGATAAAAGGAACAGCGACAGTATCTCTTTTTTTGTAACTAATGCCCGTAGGCTTCTTCCCAAAAGATAAAACATAATAAAACATGCAAGTAAATTGTCTTGGCAAGATGACGAATTGAATCAATAATTTATGGAATTACAAGCTGATGTTTGAAGCATCTGTGCACAACTGCACACAGTAAATTTTTCCAAGTCCACAGAGAAATCATCATGCAGGATTCTGTAAAACATCGAACCTATATATTTATTTTTAAAAGTGCAATATTAGCACATCAAATATAAGATATCCATTTTACACCTACTATGAAGGTGTTTTTAGAGGGGCTTTCCTCCCGCCTCTGACGCTAGTTTCCTCGCACAACCGGCACGGCAATGTATCGAGACTAGCAGCTCGTACTTTTCCATAATTCCCCAACACACCGCACCGGCGCCAAGCGTGAAACTCAGCATATGCCACTGGATCTTCTGCGACTGCCTTCACGTAATCAGCTAAATCTTCCATGGACTTGAACTTGGTTCCATCTATGATCGAGTTAGGTGGGACCAAATCCCACACATTTGGCGCACCGAAGTAGATCGGCACTGAACCGGCATCCAATGCATAAAAGATCTTTTCAGTAGCATAGCTTTCGATGATTGTGTTCTCTATGGCCAATACAAATTTGTAGTGCGACATGACGCAATGGAGGTGATCCCACCAGTGTGGATTCGGGTTGTCCTCCATGCGGCATTCGGGATAGAAAGTTAGTCCCATGTCAGTGCCGCCTACATTGTTTAGACATTTACCCATGGAGTGGTGAGGAACAAGAGAGAGAAATTTCTCAGACATTTCGACGCGGAATTTGTGACATGCGGACGAAGACCAATAGACTAGGACATCCTGCAATTAGCAAGAATGTTACATGTGTCTCTCTTTCCATTTCTTTAAAAAGAAATAAGATATCTGATACAAATAGTATGTACTTACATCACGCTTTTTGTTGGGAGCGATGTAATTGCGGTGTATGCCGTAATGCTTGCCAGCATACGTTGATTGGACTTCGCTGTTGGCATGATAGCTGATGAAGATATCCTCGCGTCCTGGCCGCCATCCCGGTGCCTCACATTGGTAATATGCATTGAGAGGACCCCCTTCTGTTCTCTGTTAATTAGAGTGTACCATGAATGATTAAATAATTAAGCTGTTATAGACAGAGTTGCATTATGTTTTATTGTGGAAAATAATACAGTTTTGTCTGAGTTGTAAATTAGAACCAGTCTAGCAATTTCTCGCTAGTAATTGTCAGACAGGGAAAGCGAAATTACATTTGCAAGCTGAAAGGTAACCCAAAGCCACACATCCGCCTTGTCAGCTAGAGCCTCGTTGCGTGTCCATAGACAACTCAACCCGCACCGGCACATATACAACCCCTCCAGTGTGTCCGGGACCCAGGCGGATATCTTCACATGCACGTTCACATGCGACATCTTCAGCTCGGAGCAGTCGTACCGGTCGATGTCCTGCACTGCTGACGAATTGACCTTCCATCCTTTAAATTTTGCCTGAAATTTTTCACAACCGACTTCACGGTCCCACCGATCGAATGTTGTGATAAGGTCAGAAAAGGATTCTTTTGGCCTTGATCCCATCGTATCGACAGCTGTTAGAATTGGAGTAGGCGGCGGAGATGAAGCAGGGTCATCCGGGACCAGAGATAATGTGTAGGGTGAGAAATAGTTCGAAAAGAGAAATGGAATACAGAGGAGTGCGAGGCCGAAGATGGGGACGACGTACTTCAAATCGGATTTGGAATTGGAATTGGAATTGTGAGGAGTATTAGAATCGGAATTGGTCATGGTGAATGTTTTTGGTGCTGGAATGACCTTATGGAGGGGAGAAGAGAGGAATATCGTTTTTCATTTAAAACGGTTGTACACTACTACTACTACTACTACTACTACTAGATGTATTCTCATTTGAGAATAAATATTGTAATCTTCTTTTTATAAGTTTCTAGACAATGTACTACCACATTTGTTATTTTTATCAAGGGACAAAGTCAACCTGGTTTTTACATGTCACCTGCACCCAACAGCATGTATCAATGCACTCAAGGCATTGAAATGTTTGCTTGTGTTCTTTTTAATTCGCTTAAAGTAAGCTGTATCAATGCCCTCCAATGCATATAAATGCTTTTTTTTTACAACGTGACACTTCAGTGATTCATTCTCTTTTTCTCCATTAATAAACAACACAGAAACAGTCTTGGTTTCAGTGATGCGGGACTAAAACACGGAGGCCCAACATGAGACTAGTGGGCTTTGTTAGGCGAATTGATATTCTCTGCGTTCATTTTCTCTGCATTTTTTGCACTCGTTTAATCTTAGCTGTTGAATTAGATTTGAATTGATTTGATTTGATAATACGAAAGTTTTTCTGAATCATATCATTGACAGTCAGCCGTTCAAAACTAATCGGACGGTTCAGATTAAACGAATGCAAAGGAGTACAAAGGGGTGCAGAAAAAACGATGCAGAGAATGCTAGGCCGTCTAACATTTAATACGATCAAGAAAACAGTGTTGCGTTAATCGTTGCGTTGAACAAACGGTTATTTTTCTTTTTTCTTTACTCGTTTCTCTTTTGAACGAAAGAGAAATTTAATGTATTGATTGTTCCGTTTATTTAAACGATCAAAAACGAGTTCAAACTTTCAAAACTGCGTACCAGCAAAAAAACATCAGAATAATTGTACAGCAAAAAAACTAGTTTCTCTTAATTTAAAACTGCGTATGTCTGTATTAATACAATATATAATGCTAACCTTTACATCTGAAATACTTTGTTTAATCATAAACCACAAAGCTCTCGATGCTACCCATTTTCATTTGATATGTTTCTATATTCGATCTCTGTACTGGATGAAATTTGCAGCATGATAGCATTATGAATACACTCACTCTATTTCTTTTCACAGAGCATAGTCTTTCCACACAGAACAACATATTTCTTTTGAGCTAATCGGACATTACAAATTTTTTTTTTTTTCATGACTAAAAAAGAACAGGCACAAACAAATTTTAAAACTGATGTGCAATTTTTTGCTTCATTCATATTATTCGGAATTACTTTTTGTAGGCCACAGCCTGCACCATTGCTTAATTATAATCATCAAAATCCTTCATCTTCTCGCAGTCAAGACTGTACAATATAAGGGATTGAAACAATTGCAGCTTTTTCTTCCTTCTCAGTCAGACACACATACAAATTAAGAGTTGGGGTACATTTTTTTCATGCATGTATTGAATGGAGGTTTGCATACAATAGATACTCCTCCATGAACTCTTTCTGTATGTATGTTGACGCTTCGTAATTGATATTCTGAAAGAATCCCTGTTGGTGCCTGATAATTTTTAAGAAGACAGTACATGGTAGTGGAAATGGGAACAAAAACTCACATGCACACAGGAAGAACTGGTGTAGGCATTCTTTCTTTGTTTAATTTTGCAAATTACAAAAGACTATCTGGTAAAGGGAGGTTCCCGAACTGGCGTTTACAAAAGACTGATGGTGACAAAAGGTTGTATTCTTTGTTTGCTTCAAGAACAGACAATCTGGCGGGAAGAAAGGTTGGCTGGAGCGTCACAGGCCATTTGATCTTCTGCAAAATAATGATATCCAGAATCATGGTATGAGTATAAAAAACAAATCATAACAATTCTGTGCATTTATTGAAATCGTGCAAGAGGCAGTAAACCATGAGGGAGCAAACTATTGCCGAAAGCAACATTAATAAATTAAGTGAAATAATAAAGCAAACCAACTGTGAGAGAGAGTAGGCGGCAGGAGGGCATGCGGGTGACAGTAAGGATACAGTGGAAGCAGCAAAGGTATATATATGGCAATACGCATGATTTGATGTGTTGAAAAGGAAATTTACCTAATGTGGAGAAGATTCCTTGAAGACTATATTTTTTGTGCTGTCTGCATGCTCATTTTTGTCGTTTGCAATAAGGATTTCAGCCCCGCACGCGAAGTAGCTCTAGAAAAAACGACATAAAGCTGGCCATGAGAGAAAATCAGCTCAGGGAGGTGAACTCCTATAACGTTAAGCGTTTGACCCTGACTTTTATTAATGGTCATTGCATAAGATACACGGACTGGAAATTGCCGCCTCCGCAACCTGAATGGCAGATTGTTATCTTTGTGAATAAAAACAATCCTGGGGATATGGATTGTCATGCCAGTGGCGCTCCCTGTGATCGCTTCTGCCTGGATATGTCTGTTGCATAGCTTGACTATAATAAGCTTTGTACCAGTGAAAAATGTATACATTGATAGTAGAAAACAAAAAATAGAAACAGATAGAAAGACACCACACTCTCAGAAATCTCCCTTCCCTCCCAATTTTATTGCTCACAAGAATTTTTACAAACATATCTTTCACAGGTCAAACACCCGTTCTTATATATCTATCGTAAGTGGAATAAGGAAATATATCAAGAGATTTCCTCTGTATACAACATGATTATTTCCTAATACAAAGGAACTAAAACAGAAACAAATACAAAGTTTATTTCACTAGATATTCTATAGATCTTGTCTTTCCTTGTCTGTAACAATTCCAAATTCAGTTAGAGATCTTGTCCACTTATTTCTGTTGGTACTTCCACTGTTTGTGTACCTATATCCAGAATGTGAGCAATAGCATGTTAACACTCCCCCTCAAGTTGGTATGTACAGGTCATACATACCCAACTTGTCTATCATGTCATGAAATATGTTTTCGGTCACAGCTTTGGTCAAGATATCCGTCAATTGTTCATTAGATCCTACATGTGAAATATCAATGACTCCTGTTTCTATTTTCTCCTTAATAAAGTGTCTGTCGATTTCCACATGTTTTGTCCTGTCATGTTGTACCGGATTGTGAGCCATAGCAACTACTGCCTTGTTATCACACAATAATTCCATTGTTTGTCCTGGAGGATAGCCGAGTTCAGTG
Organism: Eleocharis quinqueflora; assembly: GCA_964058865.1. Lineage (NCBI taxonomy): Eukaryota > Viridiplantae > Streptophyta > Magnoliopsida > Poales > Cyperaceae > Eleocharis > Eleocharis quinqueflora. Next base: position 30,480 of record CAXKVX010001069.1, read on the forward strand.
AGTAACTTCTTTAACCACAACAACTCACAAATTCCCTTGACCATACCCCGAAACTCAGCTTCAGCGCTTGATAATGCAACCACACTTTGTTTCTTGCTTCTCCAAGTCACCAAATTGCCCCTACAAATGTAAAGTAGCCTGCCGTAGACCTCCTATCACTACGATCGCCTGCCCAATCAGCATCGGTGTATCCTGAGATGTTTAGGTGTCCATATTTCCTAAAGAATAGACCCTTACCTGGAGTGCCCTTTAAATACTTCAGGATTCTCATAACAACACTCATATCCTCTTCACTAGGATTATGCATGAATTGGCTAATCTGACTTACTGCATAAGCTATATCAGGGCGAGTATGAGACAAGTATATCAGCTTTCCTACCAATCATTGATACCTTTCCTTGTTAGCCGGCACCTGGTCTTCATCTCTTCCATTTTGTAGTTCTGAATCATAGGGGTATCTACGGGTTTGCAATCTAATAATCCAACTTCAGCTAAGAGATCCAAAATATACTTGCGTTGTGACAACACAATTCCTTGTTCTGAGCGAGACACTTCTATACCCAGAAAATATTTTAGCCTCCCCAAATTTTTCATCTCAAAGTCTTTGGATAGTCTCCCCTCCAATTTTGTGATTTCCTCATAACTATTTCCTGTAATTATCATGTCATCAACGTAAATAATCAACACCGTTAGTTTATCCTGATCCTTTTTAAAGAAAAGTGTGTGGTCAGAATCCCCTTGATTAAATCCATAATTTTTCATGGCATAACAAAATTTTCCAAACCAAGCACGAGATGATTGTTTCAATCCGTACAGAGCTTTCTTCAAACGACACACCCTAGCTCCTTGAAACTTCATTCCAGGAGGAGCTTCCATGTACACCTCTTCTTCTAGATCACCATGCAAAAAGGCGTTCTTCACATCAAATTGATGTAGTGGCCAGTCAAGATTAGCTGCAAGTGACAATAATACTCGAATGGTGTTAAGTTTAGCAACAAGAGAAAAAGTTTCCTGATAATCAATTCCATAGGTTTGTGTATATCCTTTTGCCACTAGCCTTGCCTTATATACCGATCAACATTACCATTTGAGTCATATTTGATAGAGAAAACCCATTTACATCCTACATGTCTCTTGCCTTCTGGAAGATCAACTACCTCCCATGTTTTATTCTTTATAAGTGCCTCCATCTCGACTTCCATGGCTTTCAGCCAATTTGGATCTTGTTTAGCTTCCTGCACACTATTTGGCACATTAAGAGATAAAGAGTGATCACAGAAAAATTTCAATTTTTCAGGGAGGTGTTTGGTTGCAACATAGTTAGCTATTCCATATTCTTTACTACTTCCATCTTCCGGTATATACCGTTTTGGTGCATTACCTCTATTGTTACGGGGTGGTAGAACATACCTAAGATTTGAACTACTTACAGTGCTATCTTCGAGAGATCTCAAGCTAGGCGTGGCGTGTACCATCTCATCTCCATTTATATCATTCCAGATATGTGCATCTCTTTCTACACCTTTACCAAACACACTTCTGTTCTTGTCTCTAATGTACACTTGTGTTAAGGTATTTCCATCGCTATTCATCAATTCCTTATTACCGACGAAATTAATGGGGCTATTTCTTTCCTCAACGTTATCTTTAGCATCTGACCTATTTTCGTCTATTACTGGACTATCAGTATTCACTTGGACTATTGGCTCGAGTTCAATGTCTACTGGGTTATTAATTTCAAAACTGTTGGATGGGATTTCTTGGTCTTGACCAGTGGGTTGATTTCTCTGGAGATTAAAAATAGCTCCAGAATCAGCAATTACATTTCCACCCCACAATTCTCTAGTGTTCTCCCCCTGAATGATACAACTCTCTTTCTGATAGAAGGGTTCATGTTCAACAAATGTCACATCACATGTTACATACCATTTCTTTGTTATAGGGTCAAAGCATTTGTATCCTTTTTGGTTCATACCTAGACCAAGAAAAACACATTTAATAGCACAAGGTGCAACTTTGGTACGATTTAATTTTGGAACATGTACAAATGCAACACAACCGAATATTTTTGGGGCAAGGCTCAGAATGGAAGGTATTGATACGAATTCGGCGAGTCTTTTCAAAGGGGTCACAAAATTGTTACTTTTGGTAGGAAGTCTATTCATAAGATATACAGACATAGTTACCACATTCTCCCAGAACTTTTGAGGAACATTATAGTCAAAGAGGAGGGCTCGAGCTATTTCAAGAATATGCCGGTTTTTCCTTTCAACAACACCATTTTGTTGTGGTGTTCCTACACACGAGGTCCCGTGAATTACTCCCTTTGTAGTAAAGTACTCCTTCACATCCCTGTTCACAAATTCACCTCCATTATCACTTCTAAAATACTTGACATTTTTTCCAAATTGATTCTGAATGAGGTTAAAAAATTCCTTTATAATTTGTGATACTTCATCTTTCCTTCTCAGTAAATATACCCAAGTCATTCTAGTGCAATCATCAACAAATAAAAGGAACCACTTAAACCCATTTATAGATACAACTGGAGAAGGGCTCCAAACATCGGAGTGAATAAGATCAAATGGTGCCGAACATTTATTTAAACTAGGAGCATAAGATACACGATGACTCTTAGCCTTTATGCACGTTTCACATGATATATTATTGATATCGACTTTACTAAACAAGTCAGGTAAAAGTTTTTTCATGTAGCCAAAAGAGGGATGCCCCAAACGACGATGCCACAGCCATAGTCTTTCTATAGTTTTTGAATCACTGTCAACCAGATTTGCAAGCCCAATTTTTAAGTCCTCGAGATGGTACAACCGCCCACGCTTAACTCCACGCCCAATGATCTCCCTGGTATGAATGTCCTGGAATATACAACAATTTGGATACATTAGCACGACACATTTCAATTATTCCGCAAGTTGTCCCACCGAGATAAGTTTAGTAGACAGTGAAGGAACCACAAGTGTATTTGTCAATGTAAGAGATTCTGAGAGGTGCACATCACCTACTCCCGTAACGGGATAAGACACACCATTTGCATTTAAAATCTCTGTTTTTCGAGGTTTAGTAAAGTTCATCACATCATTTTCAGAGAAAGTCATATGATCAGTGGCACCAGAATCAATAATCCATGACTCATTTTTATCAGATTTTATCAAAGTGAAAATATTACCTTCTCCTTCATTACCATTACCATTACCAGGTTTGATGGTTACCAGATTTGCCTTCGGTAGATCATCATTTGATTTCTTCTTTTTCAATTCTTTATACCAGTCAGGTGTACCATGCAACTTAAAGCACTTGTCCTTCGTATGACCCTTGATGCCACAATGGAAACACTTTATATCATTGCCATGACGGTTCTTGCTCTTAGCGAAAGCAACCACAAGTATTGCATCAGATTTGACACCATAAGCGTTAGTAGAACTCTTATTTCTGTCGGTAGCGGCATCAGTCCCCATAGAGCTGTTACCAGTAGTGAACTCACCCTGGTGGGGCTGAACCAGTTGTTGCCTATGTCCTGTAGCACTAGTTGTAGTATTAGGAGTTTGCAAAAAAAACATGTTGCTGAGAGTAGGTACCTTGAGCAACCATAGCCATCGGATTATTCAAGACATCAAGTTTGCCAACCATAATGCCTTGTCGAACATCTTCTCTTCTAACATGACCAAACACCTCTTCAACCATGGGAAATGGTCTCATTCGTAAAATCTCAGCACGTATATTGTCAAGTCTACTGTTTAGACCTCCAAGAAAGATATGCAACCTGTCTTGTTGCACAATCTCATTATATCTTTTCATATCCTCAGAGCTACTCATTTCATTTGGTCTCCTAAAATCAATTTTCCTCCACAAGGCACATAAGGTATTATAAAATTCCTCTAAACTATTCCCCCCTTGTTTGAGGCTCCAAACACGCATTTGCAATTCATATAGTTGAGAACTATCATTCAAATCAAACAACCCAACTCTAATTGCATCCCATACATCTTTTGCAGTAGGCAAACTAACAAAATTACTCAAATGAACTGGTTCAAGAGAGTTGAGAAGCCAATTTCTTACCATAGCATCTTCAGTGTGCCATTTTTCGAATTCAATGTCATCTTCATCGGTCTTTTTGCCTTTCCAGTGATGTAACCGAGCTTCTTCTTTGAGTCCAGGTAGATGTTAACTGTTTGTGCCCACAACCAATAATTTGTTCCATCAAATTTAACAGAAGGCGCTTGGTTAAGTTCTTCAGATATGATGTTTCTAGGTTGAACTGGATGGAGATTTGGAAGAGTGGAAGAAGACTCAGTAGTTTTGAGTATCATTTTAGTGATCTTATCAGTCAAGGCATCTAGGAAGTTTGTAGGCAAAGTAATGGTTTTAGGAGATTTTGGAGATGAAGTCTCAGAGTTTGTTTTGGACATGTTTGGGAGTTACAGGAAGAGACAAGCACTAACGTTACTTAGCAAAGGTGTCAAAATTCTGGTGACCACACCAGAATAACCAGGACAAGGTAAAGAGAAAGAGGAAAAACAAACACGACTGTGCCCACTATTTCACCATCGGCATAGCCATCAGCAAACTAGAGAACCGTAACATGCTCTGATACCATGTGAAAAATGTATACATTGATAGTAGAAAACAAAAAATAGAAACAGATAGAAAGACACCACACTCCCAGAAATCTTCCTTCCCTCCCAATTTTATTGCTCACAAGAATTTTTACAAACATATCTTTCACAAGTCAAACACTCGTTCTTATATATCTATCGTAAGTGGAATAAGGAAATATATCAAGAGATTTCCTCTGTATACAACATGATTATTTCCTAATACAAATGAACTAAAATAGAAACAAATACAAAGTTTATTTCACTAGATATTCTATAGATCTTGTCTTTCCTTGTCTGTAATGATTCCAAATTCAGTTAGAGATCTTGTCCACTTATTTCCGTTAGTACTTTCACTGTTTGTGTGTCTATATCCAGAATGTGAGCAATAACATGTTAACAGTACCATTGCAAAGGCCGTTGGGTTGGTCGATATTGCGCAACAACATAATTGGAGGACCAACTTTCAGTGCCAATCTATGGCATGGAAGTCCACCTGAGTGATTGTACTAAGATAATCAACCGGCACTGAAATATTCACAAAGGAGTACGGTTCGTTCGAAGAATCTCTATCTCTCTTTTTCAATTTCCATTTTTGTAGGACAACCTTTTATGTATGTTTCAAAACCGTGTTCTTATTCATTGAATTTTTCATAATTCATACATGCATTATTTGTTGGGAGTTGCTTCAAAATGAGCTCATTAAGCTTGTCCACAGCACTGTTCTTTGGCGTGACTATTGCCCGCTCTTGCAAGTAACGAATATTAAGATAGTTTTGCTGCAAGTTAGGATACACAGAATCAGCGATCGCTTGCAGGCTTGCAGCTGATCAG